>LYUA01002583.1:21676-46977 GCA_002093875.1 Calopteryx splendens
TTGTGTGAGTGGGAAGCAAGGCGTGGAGGAGAGGTGTATGCGGGATGGGAGAAGGAAATGACGAAACGAGAAAGTTAGCAAAAGATTTGAAGAGAGAGAATGAGGACGGCGGGCGGGAGGCAAGCGAGAGGGGGAGTGAGGGAGGGGAGGAGGACGGAGGAGGGACTGGAGGGCTTTCACGTTGATGACACTTTCTTTTGTCTCGTCCTCG
Source organism: Calopteryx splendens (assembly GCA_002093875.1). Taxonomy (NCBI): domain Eukaryota; kingdom Metazoa; phylum Arthropoda; class Insecta; order Odonata; family Calopterygidae; genus Calopteryx; species Calopteryx splendens. Next base: position 21,888 of record LYUA01002583.1, read on the forward strand.
CAGGGGTTGAATGAAGGTGTCGTCGGTTCCCGGCGTGGGAGGAGTGGGCAGGTGGGTGCAGGGGGAGGGGAAGAAGTAGGGGGGGTGGCGAGCTGCCCACGGTGGCGGCCGGGAGAGCCGTGGACATTTGCGTGTGCGGCGGGTGAAGTCCCGCCCTCCCTGAATACAACTCTGTCATCCTCTGGCTCACTGCTTGTCCCCTTCGCCCCCCCCCTCGTCGCACTGCCCCCAAACCGCCCCCCCGCGCATGTCAGCGCGGGTTCGTTGGTCCGCCGCCACTTTGGCGATGCTTGTGGAAGATGAGCGTCTCTTCATTTTCTTCGGTCGCCCAGAGCACGTCCGTCCTTGCATATCTCTCCGTCGCTGATTTCCTGTCACCCATAGCGCCTTCCTCGGTGGATTAGTCCCACTCGTGTTGGTACCCGCTTTCATCCGGTAGTCAGTCCTAGGGTGAAAGAAGAGGGAGGACGGATGTCATAATTAGGTTAATTATACTATTTCGTTACCCGCTGGTAATCCTATTGCACCTCTGGGGGTCTTTCATATGTTCTTGATTTTGCGTAAAGTTAGTTATCAGTATATAACAGGTGCTTGAAATCAACGAAATTTCTGATCAAAAATTGCTCTTAAACGTTCGGTATGTTGTGCGAAAAGTTGAGGCTGGAACAGGCGACTTATTTAGGAAAAAAATCATCTTACTTAATAGGTGTATTTTGGGACCTGAAAAAAATAACAAGGGTAATCCAGAACGTTCTACCCGTTTCCAAGTAAAAACAACGAAAATCATCTTTTGGTGGTATTTTTTTTATTTTGTGTATCACATTCAAATACTCATTTTTTACATGAACACCCCACCGATGTTCAAACATATGTCATACCGGATCATCAATTTTTCAATTCTCCCACCAGATTCTGCAAAAATTTTGTCACACTAATTTGATGCATTTCTGGATCACACTGTGGCAGGGCATGTAACTTAGGTCCATTATGACACTACACAGCACAAACGCCATTTCCTCGAGTGGTGTTACAATGGATTCTAATAACCACGCAAGTTCAAGTTCTTCCTGCACAGATCACCAGGGCTAAAGTGTTCCGGAACCATAAAGGTCAAACCGTGGTTGACTTCACACCCCGTACTTCAACAATCAATGCAGATGCAAATATTGTGAAACATTGCGGAAGCAGCAAATAGCCATCCAAAACAAATGGCGTGGATTATTGAGTATGGGTGTGGTGATCCTCCAGGTTAACACTCGTCTTCATGCAGCGAAGCAGACCAGCGAGCTGTTGGACGACCTCAAGTGGGAAGTTTTTGACCATACCCCGCACAGCTCCCTTTCACTTGTTCTTACGATTTAATACATTTTTGGGAGGTATCACTTTACAGATTACAATGAGGTCAGACTTAGTGTGACAAAGCGGTTCTGGTGCGTTAGGGCTATCAAGAAGGGATCGAAAAATTGGTGTAAATAATGCTATGACAAATGTTTCAACATCGACGGTGACCATGTGGAAAAATGAGAACATATTTATGTGTTGCACAAGACATAAAACATGACCAATATTTTATTTGCGTAGTTTTTATTTTAAAACAGGTAGAACTTTCAGGATGGCTCTCGCAAATCGGCTAGGAATAAGGCAATGGTGTTTTTTGTTACCAATAATAGTATGCCACATGAATTCAAATATAATAGTAGCATAGCTTTAGTTAAATGTTTGCTCTCTTTGCTATTTTCCGCTCCATAGGATGTGTTCTCTTTGTCTTAAGTTTCACTGCCAAATATAAAAGAAATTTTTGAAGGAAAGACTCGTTTCGCAATCAGTAATCCACCTCGGAAAGGTAAATGAACGGTCTGATTAACATGTTGGGGTAAATTGCATCCTTAAGCTTAATGACACGTAGCTTCATTTAACTGAATAAAAATTATTTTTACTCACATCAAAATATGCTGAAGTTTGAGGGGAAACTAAATGGTGCTTGGTTACCCAATATCGAAATTAACTTTACACTAGGAAATTGATTTACAACTTTTGGCCTATCACAAGGTGTAGAATTTCGACGATGAATGACTTCCTACTCTTTTGTTATGTTCTTCCTTTCTTAAACTTCATTTTTCATTTATTTTAATGTATCACCATTAAGTTGTATCTATATTTAAAAACGTTTTACTTTTGTCTTTTGCACAAGCAACGTTTTAGTGAAAAACATTGCTTACAAAAGTCTAAGGAGACACCCATGACATGATGGGTGCAGTTTTCGATGCTGCGTACGTATTTATATTAAAAGCTTCTGTGCAATTATGATGGAACATAGTTTCTCACATTGCTTCTCGTCTATTGAGCTCTCTATTAATGAGTCATGTGAGCCAAATTGGGTTCCGAGTTACTGCTTATTTCGTCTCTTTCCTTTTTTTCAATAGGTATAGAGTGCGAATTAAAAAACAATGTCGATTCGACACGAGTATATTCTACTTATTCAGGAACAAAATTATTTTCCTTTGCATTTTGAAAAATAAGCTTTGAACATTCACAACGGGGTGTTATTAATGCACTCCACCTCACAGTAAATTTTATTCTATTACCCCTGTTATTGGGCGATGTGAAATTTTTAGGGTTTCATAGCTATGAGACATAACTTTGTTTGTTCCACTTTCTCGTCTTGCCTTGGCATGTTTAAGGAGATTGAAAAAGGGCAGTATCATGAAAAAGGAAGCAAGTTGTAAAGGAAATGTATGGGCGCTGTGGAGCTGCGTATTATGCCGGGACTAGTATTTTTGGGTAGTGAGGAAGGCAGTTTTGGAAGTGAGACAATATTACTTAGACTATGGGCTTACTCGCAGAGGTGCCGAGGAGAAATTGGACATTAGGCGTTTATCACGGCATTAAGCTAAAATGAGAAATAATGTAATTAGGGGTAAAGGAGACAATCAGCCAAAACGGTTCTAATGCAGCTGTTTACTTTTACATATTGGCAAATAAATGTCATCGTAAAAGTGCAACATGCATTTAAAATGTGCTAAAATAATGTAAAAACGTACATAATATCCTTACTCCTATTATATATCACAATAGTTATTCGACTACCAAGAAGAGAGTATGTATAAGCTGCAAAGTGTTCTTTAATACTAAAATAGACGATCCTCACTTAAGAGGTGTACCCAAGTCATGTATTTTTCCTTATCCCTATAACAAAGAGCTAGTTACAGTAATATTCATTTCCATTGCATTTACTTTACAAGAGTTATGATTATTGGGGCCTTGGTTATGTTGAAAGATGGCTTTAAATGAGGGAGGATAATAAAATTGAAACTAAAAGAGTAGACGCGGTAATCCCAGTGGGTTACACGCAAGAAGGCTCGCTCCTCGGTCGTCCTATAATCGCCTATAGGTAAGATTTTCACCTAATGTAGTTTTCGAAATCGACTATGTTTATACTGTGATATTTCCTCCTCCAGTCGAAATTCCATTTAGGCTTTTTATTTATTATTGCATGTTACCGTTGACCCTGAATCCAAGACACTAATTACCAGTTTTTTCGTTGTCTGCAACAGTTTCCTTCCTACGCGTCAAATGAATTTCGGATAGGGATCATCGTATCGTCGGTTATTAGATGTGATCAAGAAATATCCCACTCACTCGCCGAAAATCCAGAGGAATGATCTCATACTGTACATAATGTATTTTATTCCATCACGTAATGTTTTCGATAAAATGAATTTCTCCATAATGAAGGATGAAAATAATGCACTATTCCACAATATAGAAAGATTTATGACGGTTTCTTCTTCTTTCTATTTCGGCCAGTTATGAACTACGTTCTTTCAGTGATTTTCGTCTTTGGTTTTTAAACTTTTATCCACCATTTCCGCATTCGTTCTGTGTTTTTCTTTTCTTTCTTCAGTCCACTTTTCGCCTGTATTGGACTTGGGATTTTCTTTGAAGTTCTGGTATGTTTCGAGTTTCTTTTTAAGAGAGCCACGCTCATGAATGTCTTCTCGCGTTATCCATACTTCTTGTATTTCTCCTTCTAAATTAGTAAAAATGCTTCCTTAGTTTTCTTGTCTTGAAAGATCTGGTTGGTCAATCTTACTGGGCTCATCTGTACAATGTGCCCACAGAAGATGATTCTTCTCCTCCGAATCATGTCTGTTAATATTTTCACGTGTGTATATTATTAGTGGTTATGCCGTTTTATTTTAAGGGGGCCCATGATTTTTCTTATCTTGATTTCCAATTTTACAATCAGTCCACCTTATTCGATGTGAGCCATTCTGCTGGATTCAGGGCCTCCAATCAAATGGCTGTGCAGTAATATATAAGCTTGGCGTTGGAGGATATTGATAGTCGTTGATTATTAGTTGATGATATTATTACTCATATTAATATGAGTTTATTAGTGTATATATAGATTTGTTATCGCTGTGATAAGTAATTATGAATAATGGGATAGTGTACTATATTTTAAATTCTTCATTATGGATTCTTTCCATGACATCAAGCCTACAACTGTGAACCTTAATTTGTTCATGCACGTCTTCCTCCACACCAGTAAGTGTGCAGCAGAGTACCGTTGTCAAATTCATACTCAAAACTACTTTTCTTCATGGACAAAACTGATCTTATTTTCTCAAGAGTTCATTAATACTCTTTTCAATTCCCTTGAATAGTGCCACGCATTTATTTTAAGTTATTTTTCACTTCAAAAATGTTGGAACGAATGCCATTTCGTTCCACAGACGAGTTCGTTAGAGACAAAACAAGGCCGGCGGCTCCATTACAATATGTCATGTCCAACATGTACAGTTTTAAAATCTCTATTAGCAAGCATGTAAATCATAAAATAACTGGTGTACCAAAATTTGTTTCCCAGCAAGCCATGGAAAGCGGTAAGGATGGCCGCTGCTTGATCGCCATCTCTTTCCCAGCAATATAATGGGGGGAATTCACTTACCCAAATTCTTTAAAGTATGTACGGGCGATTATGTGTGCTGCTCTATTGAGTTAAAACTTGTTTCTTTACAAGCTTTTGCAAAACGTGGTGAATACCTGCGCGACAGTCAATAGTAGTTTTATTATAAAGTTTCACTTGACTACCAAGGTCGTTAGCGACAAAGAGAAGGGTAGCTGTGGCTCATTTGAAATGGAGGGAATTAGGAGTTCAAAGATAAAACTGAATCTAGAGTTGCTATCAACCTACAATTCCATGCAAACATTTGTACCAACTTTAGTGTTATATGAACAACTTATTCCACTTTTCCATTCCCTTATTATACCCATGTAATAACATGTAGAAATGCAGTGAACGTGATTGCTATCCATGCTCTCCTTCAGGAATAAATCACCTCAAATGGTGACTTAATTTACATCTATGTCTCCTATGGCTCCTATTATCTTCTCATGTCCACATACCATTTAAATTTACATGGTACCCTGTAAAACACTAATAAGCATGTAAGTGGGTATTTCTACACCAGACATGCATAGAATAGTAACGTGTAATTACGAATATGCATACATAATTATACGTTATTCAAATGCTACGTAGTTATCAACGAAGAGTTTACAACATTCATGCGGCGGAAATCATTCTACCAACAAATTTAAATACACTACAATAACTAAATATGAAAGACTACTCTACGTATGTGGGAATGTAATTGAAGCAGATGAAATGAAGGATAATAACTAGGCTACTTATCGTAAAACACTTTTTGCTGAGTGCAGTCTTTGACGACTGCAATGATCCCTTATCGTAATCGTGAAAGATGACACAAACCTATCCGTTTCTACAATGCATTCATTCATTTATTAATTGATTTACAATGAATATAGACACTAAGTTTCGTGACATGGTTAAAAACTCTGTTGAAAGTACAATTACAAAAAGAATTTTAAGTATTTTAAGCTATGTATTTACAAAAAGATTTCTTGAAAGAACTATCATTTTTAGCCTTGGGTATCAGGAGCACATATGGTAGATTGTTCCACTCAATCGCTCTTCGATTTAAGGAGTGCTTGGCTACATTAATTTTTACCGTATTAATATAATTTTTAGAGAGTGGTTATAAGTAAGATATTTTTTAATCATCACAAAAGAGATGAGCATATTTTTGTAAGATACTAGGATGCTATCTATAATTTAAGACTTCTTTTGGTGATGTTCCGAAACTTTTTTTTACTATTAACCCAGTAATTCCTACTCAAGTGAATTTATCTATTGAGTTAATAGCTCGCCAAACCATAAATTTCTATCTATCAGAACATCGTTTTACAAATTTTGCTCCTCAATGTTGAAGACGATCTAATTCAGTGTATATTCATGAAAACTATTCAGTTTAGTCGATGTAAGTGAAAAATTTTAATACGAAACGCCGGCAACAGCGCTGATGCTTTGATCATCGGTGCTAAAACGAGATATGCTACTCTCACTAGCCCCTTTCAGAACCATCCCCCGTCAAAAAACTCCTCGCTGTTAGCAATGCGTGGTCAGCGCTGTTACAATTTACCACCGACCTTTTTACATTCTCGCAGTATGTGTTGTAGAGGAAGTAGGCTGGAAAGGGATTGGATTGATAGGACATAAAGAATAGGTCGGGGAACAGGTGAACTAGGAGGACTGGGATAGAAGACAGGAAGTGACGGGAGGATTTAATGCAGAGACAGTTGGGGGAGCGATGAGTGGTGGTAAAATGGAGCCTAAGGGCCCATCCCACATGACACGGGCCAGGGAGGGTTCCAGAATAAGTCCAGTCTTGCAGATAAAATTATTTTTTTAAGTTTCTCACTACCGGTAGTCAAATACTGTATATTAACAGTCAAAAATGGCACAACATTTTTCTTTCTTCTGTAATTAGAATATATCTTATCGTAAAATAGGAAAAGTATCATTCGGCATTCAATGTTTCAATATATTAATTTTGACCTTACCACAAGATATTAATATATTAAAAGTAAAATTCTTTGAGATAAATTTGGAAATTAACAAATTAATATTTTGGTGAAGAGTTATAGTGGCGAATTTTTTTTCATACTGAATCTATAAATCTACATAATACTCCGCAAACCGCCGTAAAACATAGTTTTCTTTGGTGAAGTAGGTACCCCTTAAAACCATGCATTTCGTCTTCTCTTTTTCATCAGATATCAAGTAATTAATATTTGCTTGACTAATGCAGATAGTTTGCAACAAACCATCAACAGGTACTTTTTTATGCCACCCCTCGTGAATGAGCCAAAGGAGTGAGGGAATTGAAATAATCCTAATTTTCAGGTGTCGTAGGTTAATTTCATCATCGTTGAGTTCTTAAAAAACCTTCGGTGTGTCAAAGGCTGGTACAAAATGTGCATGCAGAAATAAAATACGCATTTATGAGTAAAGAAATAAGGATGCTCCTATAAGTAGGTATGGGTAAAACGTCATAAGAGGAAATGAAAAGGCTAAGAGGACTTACTTACGGAAGGAAAACTCTGCCGGTCGGTAACGCTTTCAAAAATTTTGAAGCTGAGTGACAAGGAACCATAAGGAAGATAGATTGCCATCAACACAGGGAAAGTACGTTGACGGATCAAAGTTGAAATAGCTACGAGCTTGTCTCGAGGAAATCGGTAAAGGGAAGATTGGAGTAAAACGGGATTGAGGAACTGAAACGACCAGAGGGAAAAAAGAATTGTATAAAAGTGATATGTCTAGAATTCCCGGAGAGAAGGGGAGTTGAGAGGGATATTGAAAATGAAGAAGAGGGGCAAAAAATAAATTAGGCTTGGGTGGAATGGAAAGAGGAGGAGAGAAAAAAACTAATGGAAAAATAAGATAATTTTATTTTTATTTTCAAGGAAAAAATTGCAATTACAAAATCAGTTTAAGCATGTATGAACTCTTTTTAACAAATGGTCCGTGCTTTTGGTGTGAGAGGCGAGAATTAGGTCACGTGTGGTGGTTGAAAATATAGCGGGAATGTGCTCGTAGGATTTCTTCCTCTCTCTTCCTCCCATGCTCACATTTTTTTACCCAGACCGCGCGCGTGATGCCTTCACGATAAAAAGACAGTTATCACGCAGTGTTTTTCTTTTCGTTGGGTGTTGACATAGATTTAGAGGTGGAACGCCTTCGCTTTTCTGGATATGTTAAATGCCATCTTAAAAAGGAATTTGTAATTTGGCTGGAAATTGTTCTGGTGGCGAATTTGTCCATTTCTTGGTTCAGACTTTGTCCCAATTCTAGAAGAATTTGATCTTTGTATACACTTGAATTCACTAATAATATTCCCCTGAATTAATTTTTGCAGAATCTTCGCTGCCTATGCAAAAAAACCGAATCAAGGTAGTCACATACCTTTAAGCAGAAAAAGACATCTTCAGCGATTGCATTATTTTTTCCATCAGTTCATTTTCACGGATAACCTTAAATATTTTGAAAAATCTTCAGATGCTCGTTTTCTCATCTTTCAAAGCTATTCAATTGTGTGCGTGGAACGATGGAAGGTCTTATCAAGAATGCAATTATTTCAACCAACTAGCCAAAAAAATTTTGAAACATTATGTGTAAAGAAAAAATTAGAATCAGTGTTCATGAATTTGTTATGCAAATCTTTATTAAGGTATCTTAAATGAAAGCGCGTTATTTATTTAGCATATTAAAACTTTGCATGAAATATGGGTTGCCAATATTCGATAAGTGGGTTATCAGAGGATCCAATCAGCATCTTTAATTCCAGCACTAAACACTTTTAAAACTCTGAAGGGATTTATCATAATAACCAAGAAGCGTTTAAATGTAACTGTCGTAACCTTCGTTAAATACCTTCTCGGTTCCGTAGAACTCCGGAGAACTCTTTTCCATTTGATAGGGTGATATCCGTGTTATAAAATAATCTGTAATGTCCGCTTTAAAAAAATAGCTCCCGTAGCCCATGCGATATCAACTGTGAAACTTTGGCTTTTCATATCAACTCCAACTTTTTGGAAACTTGCTTGGGATGGTGGGAGGGCTATATATAAAAATCTTTCGAAGCCTATATGATGCCAATCTCTAAATTGGGAATCGTCTCGATTCAAGGCGTTGGGAAAGGAAAAAAGGAATAATAGGGGAGAAAGACTTTCGACACTTGAGACTTTTGAGTCCATAGCGATGACGGGCGGGTGGAGAGAAGTGGCAGAGCGAGAAGACGACTCCGTCCGCTGTGATCGAGAGGCCAGAAAGTCAATTGCTAAGGAAAATGGATGAGAAGTTAATGCTCAATAGTGTGGAGTAAGCATCGCCGTTACTGCTTATGTACGTACATGTGTGTTTTTCCTTCGTACCACTTTTTCTAACTTTTTGGTTGGAAAATTTTCAGTGCAATAATAGAATATCTTATATCTTATATGTAAATATTATTGCTCAAATAATATCTGAACGAATGTATGAATAATGGTTCACGTAAAATAACATTATTACGAAATCTACAGGCAAATGAGGGTTCTTACAAATAGGATAGGGGCGTTCTAGGATTACTGTATTTTATTTAAGGTTGAGTTAAATATAATTTCCATTGACTAAAACATCCATTTTCCCTTTCATAGGCATTTAATATATGAAGAAGTAGAAATTTCCAGAAAATACTAAAATGGAAAATAGCATAGTAGTTCGCGAACACAAAAATAATGTGTGAAAATCGTCAGGTTTACAGAGTATAATGTAAACATTACTTTGAAAAATCACCTCGGGTTTGTTAATACAAGTTGATGGTGGATAATGGCTAAGGATTCTTGAGTAGAGACGTTCGCATTGGTTTGAGGGTGTCGCTACCACCACGAGAGTAGTCAACCCGAAGCATGGTTTTGGGCGTGCAGAAAGAGGGGATTGTGACTGCTTGTCAAGAGATAGGATGCTATCCAAATATTTCCTGTCAGTTGCCAGGTTGGCTCCGCGGGAGAGCAAAACTTAATTATCCGGAAGAGGTTTTAATATTCCTCTTTTGATGAAAAATTCGTTATTTCTTTTTGCTTCCTCCTATTTTCACTTTCATTTTTTTCTGTCCCTTTTCCCTTCTCCCTTACAAACGCCCCCACAAACTGCTGTAACTGGATTAGAGAATTGCATATTCATGTCCCCACGTAAGGTAGTACTATTTGTTATTTCACGACTTATGCATACACATCCCCCAGTCAGAATTTTGTTTGGGATTCCCAGAAACCGCAGACATGATATAAAAACCATGGTAGAAAATCTGAGACCAAAGACAGCGATTTTTAAACAACATGAGAATATTTAAGTACCCTATTATTATTTATTTTATGTGTTTGTGTGTGTGAGAATATGAATACGGAGAAAATGTATTCCATTCTTCTATAGCTTTCAGGCACCGACATATTTTAATTTTTTGCTCTTCCTTTCTCCTTTCGCTTTAATCTTCCTTTCTTCTTTTACTCTTCCCTCCTTCCTTTCTCCACCACCCATTTTACAAACGAGAGAGAGGTAGATTAAACATTATATTCAATTGATTCATTTTAAATTTCAATAAATACAGTTGTTTCCATATTGCAACTCTATAGCGTAGTGGCTGTAAAGTTACAATTTTCATGGTCCTACGGCAAGGTTTTACGTGACGTTAGGGTTCCGATGAACTGCCAATCGTAGTGGATTTCTCTATAGCTAAGGGTTGGGTTAATATGCAAAAGGGTTAATATGCATGTTTAAAGTAAAAATACCAATCTAGTATCTCTTATTGTAGTTAAGTCTAATGATAAATCTTATCTCAATGATTAAGTAATGTCTCCATTTTTCTTCATTTTGCGGGCACAAGAACTTCAGTTGGATTTTCATTAAGAAGAATTTTCTTTCATTTGACATGAAGGAACTTTAACCATATATCACTTGGCTGACCAGATAACGTGATACAGCGCTTAGGATTAATATGTCGAGAAGATTCTAGATCTCACGCTAAGCTATATTTAAACATTTGAACTGTCATTAAATATCAAGTGGCGAAAAACTTTGCAATGATCGGAAAATCATGACGTCGAATCATCTAGGAATCTATTGCCATATGCGTACCTCGTACGAAGATGCCATAGAAAATGTTTACCGGTGCATAAAGAATGATTTATTAGCTACAATAACATACAAACTAACTTTTAATTAAGCCAAAACCATTCTCTATTTTGGAGTGTCTGTATGCATGCTCCCCGATCTTCTTTCCCAAGTGGACTATGCAAAACGGAAGGAATTTTTAAGTGACAATAGGTCATCTTCATCTCGTTTTTTTGGAAAGAAGTCACTGTCATAGTTTCGACTCAGTTGATCTCGCATGCCTAACTTCAATGCACAACGGAGCTTTCCTATGCATATCGGTTACAGTGGTTTTACTTAGACTGCATTGGAACTAAAAAATAGGGGCAATCTTTCTTTTGCGGAATCATGTTCCTAAGTTTTAGCTGCGGGGAACATGGCTTTAAATTATGAGAATGCGTAGAAAATACGTCCATTACCAGCTTCACATCTTCCGACTCTGAGAGAATTCACATGCTTTGAATCTACTATCTTCTTCAGAGGTTACTCTTCCATTCTAGATGCAACAGCCACAATTTTGCGTCGCGTTAGCGTTTACAGTGGCAGTAGGAAAATATCCAGGTAATAGTTTTCGATTCCATGGTATTTGTATTTCTCCCAGTATATGTTTTTCCCATGATCTAATTTACGTAGTTGTACTCGTTTAAATGACGGTGTCCGGATCTTGAACGAGAATCAACGACACAGAATGTTTGGACTCATAATGTAGTAATTGTGACATACTGAGAACAAAAATTATTAATTGGCTCGCGACATTTAATTGTTAAAGCTTTATATAATCCAATGGATAATTAATGAATTAATTTTATGATTATAACTTAAATAATTCTTCACTCCTAAGTAAATATTTGTGAAAATAAGGGTATTAAGCAATGTATAAAACATTTGAGGAAGTCGTCATTTAAGAATCGACTCCTCATATGACCGTTTTTAGACATGCACTCCTGGAAGACATTGTCTCCAGGAGTGGCCCCCATTATCAATGATCTTAGAAAAACAATGCTATGGTTATTTTTAACTCTTACTTTACTTTACCTTGCGCCGTGATACCCCTCCATTTCCCGCTTCGCCCTTATGCATGCACCCTTAAATGCACGTGCTTACATACGCGCTGTTCTGGCAGGCAAGTTATACCGACTCCGATTCAATTCCCTAATAAAAAAAATCAGTAGATTAGATTCATGTCTCAAAACATAGAAGGCTTCTCGTCTTCGTGTCATCACAAACGTATCCCCGTTTTTCGTTTGCACTCCCCCGAAGAAAACTGCAAACAAAAGGACCCCTTTGGCCTCCTGATCCACAATATTTATGCCCCCTGCACCTCCCGTCCGCCTCCTCGAGCGCGCGATCCCTTGCCCCTCATTTCCTAATCGCACCGCGACTTCGGCCGTCACCCTTCCCCCCCTTTCCTTCTCTCCCTTCCCGTCTCCTCACCTCACCCACTCCACATCAAAATTCCCTATTCCCCATTTCCCTTCACCATCCCAGTATTCCCTCGCGGTGCCTCTAACTTTTGAGTCCTGCTCTAAGCTGTTGTTCTTACCCCCGATGGTTCTCCCCCTAACCTCCCGTCTTCCCCCCTCCCTTTCCTCCTCCTCGTCCTCCCTTTGCCTTACCGTCCCGATCGCCGCCATCCCCAGCGCCTTCCCCCGCGCCGCACCTTTTCCTCTTGTCGCTCATCGCGACGTGCCTAACCCCAAACCCCCCTTCCCCTACAATCCCTTCTGTCTCCTCCGCCTCTCTCCCCCCAGCCCCGCCCCAACTGCTCCATTTGCAAGTGACAGGTCCTTCACGCCATTCCTGAGGATAATATTCGCACGCGGGGGGTGGAGGCTCGGAGACAGAGTGATGAGGGGTCAGGGATGAGCGGGAAGGAGGCAGGATATTCAGAAATGCGCTGGAGTGATAAGGAGTTGCGTGGGGGGAGGCGGGCGGTGCCGCGAGAATACGGTAAGTGGTGTGCTTGACATTAGGCGTGACTCTCTTGTGGAAATTACCTTCTATAGATACACATTATAAAACGCTGGTGCGAGAGAAGTAGTTTTTTTTCAAACCGTGGTGGAAGAGGACGTTTGCTACGACGATGAAGGCAGATGTGCGCAACACCGAAAAAGGGAACTATGCATGGGAAAGAAGCAAAAGGGGAAGAAAAATGCTGGCAGGATATAATCACAAAAGGAATTTGCTCCCTCTTGCCTTGAGGTCAAATATTACAAAAATGAGGATCGAGTAAACTGATAAATCATCGTTTTTTATCAAAATAAGGGTTGATATCTCTAGCTATCCATTTTTCCTTATTCCTCTCCGATTTATTTATTCCTTGGAGGCTCACTATTCTGCGATCCTTACTTATTTATGGAATGTGTTCCCCTGTGGTCTCCCTGTTGTGGCATTTCTTTCAATTATTACTTTCGTGGAGCCCCTACCCAATTATTTGTGCTCCATGGATCGTTTCTTTTCAATTTCAATCCGGCGGTTTCTTCCTTTTGCTCTCCCTGATGTTCTCCACCTGTCTACTTACTTTCAATAATAGTTATAATTTGATTGAAAAAATTCACCGGTTGCAATGTGTTCTGAAATATTATTGCCATTTTATTCCTAATTCATTCCCAGAGTTAGTTATTTTGTATAGAATTTGATTCCGCCTTGGCAGGTGCTGTTTTATTGGAAAATGATTTATTTTTTTATAATAAGATGCCTTCTTCATTGGGGATATTGCAAAATTAGTTTATTTTATATTAAAATATAGTAAAATTTATTATAGTTCTACTTATCCAGTAAAGTTCTCCCGAAGTAAGAGGGAAGAAAGGTAATCGAAAATTTAGGTTTTCCTATGAGTTATTTTAAGTTATCCATTCGAACTCCCAGGGGCCTGGAATTGAACAGGAGATCTTAGTAAAACGCAACGTAGCCGCATCGATTAGAGAAACACAGCGACCTTGTCAATTTTAAATTAGTAAACAAAAAAGAATATTGTACCTACATTCCACTAATTACAACATTAAATGTTTACTGAGGTATGAAAACATACATGAAATAAACGTCATAATACTGATTCGAAATTATAAATTTTTATCAGTAATACTCAAAGCCAACTGGCATACACCAGATTAAACATTTTTCTCTGTGCTTATATTGATATTTTACTAATATCTTTTCTTCATTTTAAGGGAAAATGTGTTCTTAATCTGTCCTGTAAGATATTTAGGAAATGACCTCTCTTTTATTTGTAGTGAAGTTAGAATAGAAAATTTTTTTAAATATGTCCTGGAAACATTAATTTTGAGGTTTTATAATTTTGAATTCACCAGCTTCAATCTATTCCACTTGGCAGTGGTATTTGTTTCAAGTGAATGTGCATTTTGGAAAAGTGCGACTTCTGTTCACGATGTCAAAGTGTAGTTCCTTGAAGAAAGTGTGCATTCAGGTGGTATTTGCACTATTGTAAGTAAAAAAAGAGCTTGGTAGCTATAATCTGTCTGACAGCAAGCGATTTCAGTCTTAGTTCTAATGGTTTAAAATAATGCATTCCGGCTCTATTTTTGCCATATTTCACGGTTGATGAAATGAGAACTAGTCATTAACAACCGTGCATAGAAAGGGACAACTAAATTTAAATTTAATATTTTCAATGCAAGTCGAACTATCGACGTGCTATCTTAGAAGAGTCGTCGTTATATACAGCTTCTTTTATCTTGACTGTGTGAGGCCAAACTATAGATGATAAATTGTTAAGTGGTGTAATTAGCCATAAAAAAACAAAGAATGTGAATATTCATCTCATGATTACATGCATAAAGTGTGCCTCTGCATTCACGGATCCAATCTCTTTGAACTACATTAGATTAAAAATATTATATGGTAGGGAATTGTGATATTCTGGTTGGGTAAGCCGCTCCAACGGAGCTAAATGGATTCTTGATAGCTATCTTGTATAATGAAGTGAAAGAGAGGAAAAAGCTCTGAGTCTGAGGGGAAATACCATTCTTTTTTCATTCTTTTAAGTGAATTCAAACCGAACATCATCCGGCTCAAAATTGTTCCCTCAATCGATGCGGATTAAATTGAATTATTAAACGGCAAGGGAAGTGGAATTTTATAAAAGTTAATATTTACGCAATGAATTATTACGAAGGTCAGTTAATGCAGTTTTTTGGAGTTTATGACCAACTGAACTTTTAAAATACTTCAATCAAAAATGAATTATTGAAACTGTCTATTCAAAATTCCATGCACATAGAAATGTAAAAAATTAATTTCTTATATTATTTCGCAAATAATATTTTTATGCTCACCAGAAATAATTTTTATCTAGACATATCCCATTGATTCTAAATGTTTTGACGATTAGCTGTTAATAAATTGGTAATTATACCCAAAAATTTAATCAAAACCACCCATATGTCATCTTGTAAAAGATGCTAAACTTTCAACATTAATTAAATTACGGTAATAAATGGTGGGGAGTTTGATATTCCAAGCCCCTTTTCGAAGCACTTCGGAATTTTATTTGGCCTGCTATTCTTACATGCTTGCGTAATTATCACTGATGGATCATTACTTTTTGTTGAAATTGAAAAGTGATTAGATAGGGATGTTTATTCGACCATATCAGTAATGGCTTATTATGCCTCCTACTTTTATTGGGTATTAATTTTCGCAATTATGTATCATTTTCCCATAAATCGACTTATCATTATAACTCTCTACTCAAAATTATTTTAATATTAATAGTGGATTGTCAAATAAACATCTCTCTTTTCTCGACGATATTATGCTCTTTCATGGTCTACGAGATATTTATAATTTAACTCCATCACGATCTGATCATAATCGAGGGTATTTCGATAAGTTTAGGAATGATCAGCTTGCAATGGCGTCGGAATCAGTTAGTGTTATGGATAAAATTTACTAGAAACAATCTTTAATTAGAGTTTCACACTACGGATTCAACTCTCAAGATATTTTCTTTCACTGTATTAATCTTAAAATAAGATTTAAGTTAGAATGCTCAAAGTTCAAATAAAATTTGAACAAACTTATAAGCATTATTCAATTGTTAAATTACGTATTACACACTACTACTCTTATATATCACTATATACTAGTCAATTGTACAACTTCGAAGGCAATTTGCTGTAACTTTCTCAACCATTGAGGTTCCTATCAATGGAGATGGAGTACTCGACAGATTGGATAAATGACCTCATTCGTTGCTCCTGAGGGAAATATTTGCAATCATTCTGTGTTAATTATTCGTAGCCAGTTATTGGAAGGAAACATTTTAGTTTGATCAAGATATTTTATTCATAATTACAAATAAATATTTTAAATTCAAAAACAAGGAAAATTAAATATTTTACAGTCTCTGTACTTAGAGGTCTATAGGAAATAAGGGATTCTTCATTTGTATTTCAATTGGCAAAATTAATATACGTGACCCAGACTCTTTACTGAGATATTACGTTTAAGGGGTCAATCACCAAATAGAATAATAACCATGTTTGCGTAAAGTGTAAATGTACTTCAATCTTCTACTAAATTAAATGAATTGAATTATTTACTCCCAAAAAAGTGTCAGTTATCTATTTTAATACGCTATTTAAAACGATGGAATTAGTTAGATTCAGAAATACGAGTATCCACACAATTGCGTGTTAAATAAACATTTTAATAGATGAGAGGGGCTCATTATATTAACATCGCTCTGATTATAGCATTAATTTAATTAGCTTATCGGGCACCACCACATTGTATGCTCTTAATGAGGGTGGAAATGTCAGCCGTTCCCATCATTTAACCGGTGTGTATCGTTCCCCTTTCCTTTGGTCTAATATTACCTATTTATTGAGTGACAACAGGAGTCTAAATACTACACCGCATAGACAAGTTAACATATTAGCTTTTTATAAAAATACCTTACTATTGCTAATGATATCCTAAAAGGATCCAGGCGAATACGAACAACTTTATGCATCAATGGCCAATGGCAATTCTCATCATCATCAGTTTTTTCAATTGGTTGACTGCAGCCCTCCATTCTTCCCCATTAAAAGTTAATTCCCTTACGCTCTGATAAATTTTCAGTTTAATGTCCATCCTTTTTGTCTTTCGTACTTCTCCCTCATGCAATTGCTAACCTGTAATCGGCATTAGTGACAGTGAGAAATATTTTTCAAGGGTTTTATTTTGCGTCAAATATTACTTTCTTTACTTTCACTTTATAACTTTAGAAAACAACATTTGGAAAATGTTAAATTCAAGTATTGCACTATTTTTTTAATCCGATTTTACTAACAAATTATTCCATCAATTACTTCTCAATTATGGAAAATAAAATACGTAAGTTAAAGTGTCGAGCCAGGACCATCGTGTATTATTCAGACATGTTAAATGAGGGTAAATCTTTTCGCATTTTCCTCCCAGAAATGGCGTAGCGTTCTAATTGCAGGTCCCAAAATTCACGTTATAATCGTTTCCACTCGTAACAGCTCTGAAATGTAGT
Organism: Calopteryx splendens; assembly: GCA_002093875.1. NCBI lineage: Eukaryota > Metazoa > Arthropoda > Insecta > Odonata > Calopterygidae > Calopteryx > Calopteryx splendens. The sequence continues at coordinate 39,446 of LYUA01002583.1, forward strand.
TCGCTCTCCACAAGTTATCCCTTAAACACAGCCCCAAAACGCATCCTTCATCAAAGCAATTCCCCATCTCCTCGCTACGCCTAAACCCATCCCGGGAGCACGAATTCGTTAAGCAACATTCCGTTACGCTTTACGTACCATTTCATAGCATTTACATCCCTCCCTCTTTCATATTCCCACTTTTTATCCTTAACGTGACCTTATGGCGTTAATGAGAATATCTCTCCGGGTGCAAAACGCTTTAGTCGTGAAATTCAGCAGACAAAGTCAGTTAAAAGGATGGAAGGGAGTGGAGGTGGGTGGTATGAGGGGGAGGGGGCGAGTGTGGTGGATGGAAGGGGGCAGTTAAAGCATTGTATCTCTCAAGCAGACGCCCCCATAACCGCCAAGCCCCACTTGCTTCGACATGAAATGCTTCGCCCTACCCCCCCATCCCCCTCTGCCCTCGCCGGCCCCTCCTTCCGACCCGCTCAACCTCTCTTTGCCCGCCGTGTCTGTAACATTAATTGGCGCTCTCTCCGCCATCTTTTCGGCCCCGTCGTGGTCATAAATCGCCAGAAGATCGACTGCAGAGACCGTCGTGACCACCTGCGCAGCCTAGCGGCAGAATAGTGAACCACTGTTGTGTGTGTGTGTGTGTGCAAGTGCACTCGTGTGTGTGCTTGTGTGCGTTCTCCCGTGTGCGTCAATGGTGTGTGTGTGTGTGCTGGTATGAGTGAAGATAGTATGGGGAGAGGTTTTGGTCCGGGTTTATTTCCTGCCACACCATCCCTCTTCCTTCTTACCATGTGGTGTACTTTCCTCCTCCGGTCCCCAAACACTCCTAGCCTTGAATAGCGTCCCGTCCCGGCTATTCCCTTCCTATGATATCATAAATGTGTCAACAGCATCCTACACGTATTTTCTACCTCTTGGCCTCGCTTGGTTTTTATATCTCCTTCCAATTTATCCCTGGCCGTTATTCCCCATTTGATTCCATCGGATAGGTATCAAACATTCACTATCAAAACATTTTGTTCGTCCATCTTCCTCCTCTCTCTTTGATTTCAACATTTTAAGACATCATCTAATCATGAAAATTTTGTTTTAAACACGGACTCAAAAGTCCCAATAAAAGTTATACTGGCAGTTTTTATTTTTCTCACCACTTTTTTATTTTCTAAAACTATTATAGCTCTAACTAACTAACACTCGGTTCTCTTTTTCCATTGTGCGTGTCGTTTTCCTTTCCGCTCGTCTATCAATAAAACATATCACCCCATCTCAGCCTTTTCCTCATCTTTCACTCTTCCACTCCGTGAGGTGGCATGCAGCTCTTCATGTATGATTGCGGCTTTATTACTCCAGAAAACGGGATAACCTCTTCCTTTTCCATTCTCACTCGTCTCTAAGTGGATTGTGTGTTATGGAGTTACAATTTAGTAATGGCGTAACAGAGTAGGAGGGATTATGAGGTCGTAGTGGAACGTAAGCTGAGACGAGATGGTGGCTTAGGCGCAGACGTTTTGTCCGTGTGCGTGAGTGCATGGCTGGGAGAGTTTAAAACTTGAAAGCAGATACACGTTCAAATATTTTGAGCTTAGTGAACATTTTACGGCGTTCAATGCGATTTTACAGTGCCATCTACAAGCAGTGAAGCATTCCAACGGTTATGCCCTTGATTATAACAATTTACGTTGAGTTTTATTTTATTCATAAATATTACAAGGGTTTTGTAATTATTATATTAATTTCAGGATTAGCGATAAGAATTCATTCCCTATAGATAGCAATTCCGTTCGTTTTATTTATGATATTTTTGCCGTTCATGTAAGTCCCAAGGGTCGTGGAAGCTCAGTGGCTTTAGAGTTCACCTATTGAACGGAGGGCCTCGGGATAAAATTAGGATTTGTCTGTTAGTATCCTCATCTTCACCTAATCTATTTGATTTTTCTGGTGTCATATCTTCATGGGACACCGCAGGTGGCACAGGAAAGTGCAATACCCACTTATCCTTCTCCAAATTGTGAATTTCACTCAGCGCTGGCCATGTGACGAGGTGAACACTACCTTCAACAATAAATTAAACCTTCGGATTGATTTAAGAGTTTTTTAGTGCAAAGACCATAGATAATTTATCTATAGTACTTCTTACCTAATTTAATTGTGGGAGACAAAAAAAAACTTCATTTTTCTACTAAATTTTCCACAGTTATGATATCCTCAGTTGAAATGCATATTCTGTAGTTCACTAAAAAAGTAGTTCACCTGAAGATGACATAACTGACGAAATAATACTCGAGTCAAGTAAAGTTTGTGGAAAATTTTTTTTTTCTTTTACGTTTCCACCAAGTAACGGCCGATACCACTAGCTATAATTTGATTTAATTGTAGGGCGCTTCATAAAATGGGATATATGCCTTGAGTCGTGTGTGTCATCGTGAAGAAAACCCGGAATTTATAGATACATTTATCAATAGTACTATTGGTTTATTACATGTTTGATCAAAATCACAGTAATCAACCCGAAGGTCGGTTTGGTAGGTGAGGTTAGAGCTTAACCAGTACTAAGCCCGACGGTGTGTGAAATTCACACATAAGGGTAAGGTGGCAAGTTCCATTCCCAGTGCCACGTTTGATTCCCAAGGATGACTTGGTACCCGAAATATGGTACACAGCTTTGGTGAAGCTTAGGGTGCCCAGAGGCGTCTCACGGAATCAAATCCGGGCCCACTGGTTGAGAGCACAGCGCTATACCCACTGGACTAACGCGCCTCTTACAAGGTTTATATCAAGAATTATAATATCATTAATATGTTAATATATGCACATTATGATAGTCCATAATTAATATTATTTGATTGTGAGTAGATTTCACTTTGGACATAAGCAATGAAATTCGGAAAATAATTAATTTTCGTACAAGAATATTTAAAAAAATAATAGTTTTGAATTACATATTATCAAATACTGTTGTAATTAGAAAAAAAGCGGAATTACCCACTTTATGAAAATTGGTATTTCTCAAAATCTCTATTAATCTTCTTTATGATTTTTAAAAGTATTGGTGATGGTGTAAATTTATATTTACGGAATTACTTTATGTAAGTAAATATAGTTCTAAAATTCTATATATATGTAAGTATACACTGCATATCATCCAACTGTGCACGGTAGTGGTCGTGTACACAAATGAAATGGGATGCAGAAATGGCATTAAATGATTAGATTAGGAGTGAGAACATGTCATTAGTCGCTATACCACAATTTTCTTGAAATTTAAATTAAAATGTTTTACTTTGGAATCTTGCAAAATTTTTTCACATAGTGCCGTTTGATTATTAATGAATATTCTACGCATTTCTATTTTAGATGTAGTATAATTCATCCGTAAAAATTTAATAAATGTGTTTTTTTTGCATTCTGTCTTGGCACAAAGGATCATATTGAAGACGAATACGTTCTAATTTTTAAAATTGATTTCGGATACTAAAACTCTGAACAGTTTGTCGAAATTTTTTTTGAAAATCATTCATATCCATCTAGCTCTTCAAGATCCTCCATTTCTAAGCCGAATACTAGTGCGAGAGAGGAGTAACAAATCATCTTTAACGAAACCTGCGGGACCTGCTAGAGAGGGGTCATGGGGAAAGTGAAGGAACGAAGGAAGTTGTAATCTCCATTATCATCCTCTTGCTCCGGACTCCTCCATCCCGCTAACACCCCTACCGAACCACTTCCAGACCCGCCTTCAACTCCATCCTCAACTATAAGTGTGCACGGCTTCTTAAAGTCCATCGAAGACAAACTCCTCAGGTTCCTTCCGCGGCCCTCATTTTATGCGCTGGTTCCCGCCATTATCGCCGCCGACCCAAGGAGTCCTTATGTCCACCCTCTCTCTATTTCACTCCCGCGTATTCTTTCCTCCTGTGCATGGGAAAAGAAGAGATCCGAAGTGCATTTAGCCCCTGGTATATATACCGCCATATATACACGAAAGTCATGCATGTGGCGAAGCTCTACGGGGCGATTCGGATGGATTAGGCGAAGCCTATCTCATGACGAGCGACTCATGCCTAGCCGCTATACCACTCCTGCTTCCCGGTGCGCAATTATACGAAACGTAGTGAGGCGTTAAGGAAGAGGACTGAGATAAGAGAAAGGGAGCAATAGGAGGACTAGGATGAAGGAGTAGGATTCCGACTGCTTTCTCTCCGGAGCGAGGAAGTTGAATTGAAAGTTTCCGGCACGGATTTATGGGAGCACTATATACGTAGCTCCCTCTCAGAATCGGTTGTTTTTAGAGGAAGCGAAAATGATTTCAAATTGTATCCCATGCTTGTAGTCCTGCATTTAAGGACGTGATAGCTTCATCGTAAAACTTCCGCTTTATCCGTCACTACATATTTATAGTTTCAATGCTTTTCATTTAATAAATGTAGTCTTAGCGGAGAGTTAGTTATTGAAATATATCTTAATGAAATTTAAAAACGCAGAGGTGTTATTTACATCTTTCCGATAACTCTAAAAGGCATTGTTAATTCAAGCCACGAAAAATTTTATTCCGTTCGGTTAAATTTTTTTTTGTAGTTGTATTTGCTCTGCAACATCTGTGAACAACATTTTATTTTCTTGGAAAATATCATCCCGTCATAGCATTTACAGACCTTAGTGTATATATTTTTTATCCCTTATTATTTTAATCTTGCAGAGCTCGTATCAAAATATTACCGTGATTTTTAATAGAAAAGGTTTAGCTTATTTAGTTTGTTTTTAGTTAATATTGTACTTTATACTGGTAATCTATTTGAGGGCTGATAGCTCTCAAAATTTTTAACAAAAAAATCTTTAACCGAACTAATCGGATTTTTATCCCCTTCTTTGTTTATTCACTCCATTCCGCACGGTCCATGGGGTATTTCTTCACAATTTTAAGTAGAGAATCTATAAGGATGTTTCTAGAAAGAAATATCCTTATAGATTTAGATAGAGAGAAAGAAAAATTTGAATTGGAAATATATCGCGTCTACAATAACACTTCGTTCGGATCTGACTCCGATGCCCCATCCCACCACACAGGGCGACTCCTCTCCGTGCCCATCCCACCTCCTCCAGCTCTCCCATACCTACTGCTTCACAGTTCCCATCGTCTCGAAATGAGCACCCCAAAATCAGCACGACAAAAGTCGGAAGAGGTCATCCTAATCAAGGGAACGAGTGGGGAAGGAGGGATTCACGCACGCGAGAGGAGGAGGGCGTCCACAATCTCGCGGGGAAGTGCCGCGTTTGGCCGTTGAGATGGAAGACACAACCGCCGCCCATACTCACATACACATCCATACACACGCCTCAATGGGGCTTTTGAAGATCGCACGCGGGGACATAGTCTTCCTCGTGCTTCCCCTCGCACCCAAAGCATTCGCACTCCACACCTTCTCCCCTTCTTTCGACATCCCACGACTTTCTGCCCCACGCTCTAAAACCCTTGTCCACCCCCATCCCTCTCTCTCCTCAGGACCCTCTTCCACCTCCTCCTCTCCCTCGCCCCTCTCCCTCGACCCTCCCCCCCTCGGGATCCCCGGAACCTCCCAGCTACTCTCACCCCGGCCCCTCCCTCTCCCCTCCGCCGCAACCCCCCATCTCATCCTCCTTCGTCCCCGGGACTCGCTTTGTCAACTCCATTGTACGGACGATTGCAGCAAGTTTCGCCCATTGTTGTCCGCTCGGAGACTAATTGTTGGGCACGTCGTAGCCGACCAAGAATAGTTGGCCACGGGGAAAGAGTGGAGCAAGACCGGAGAATTGTGGCGTGAGAAGATTAAGCTGCGGTGCTTGAGTAATTTAGGTGGGGGGGAGGGGAATCGAGGGAGGAGGGGTTTCGGGGAAGGGCGGCGTGGCTGGCAGGGAAACAGACGGGTTGAAGTCCACGATGGCGTGGGGTTATAGCTTAAAGGGGGCGGGTGATGGGGTGAGGGGACGGGAAGGAGAGGTTCTGCAGATTGGTTACAATGGAGCGGGAAACATGTGGGTGGGTGGTGGGAGGGAGAGGCACTCCCTTACCCTCGGACCCCTTCTCCTACTCCTGCTGGCGTTCTCCTCCATTGGGACGGATGCAACCATGGACGGATGCGAAAAACGTCGCGTTAAATTGTTTCAGCGCCGTGAGGAAATGGGTCCTTAAGGAAGTTATTTGATCGTTTAGCCTGAAATATGGGTCGAGAGTTCTTGCAGCGTAGAGAAAAGAGTCGCCCCATAATGCCGTTCAAATAAAATATAAGGTAAAGGAGTAAAGTGAGACATATATTTCTCGGCGACGATGTTAGTCTTTTTGGAATGAAAAGTAGCTGATGTATTTATCTTTGTTTCGTCGCAAAATACGTTTTTAATCACTACAGCTACTTTCCTGTGGAACTATAGTTGGAATAGAAATTTTAAAGGGAATAGTTCATGATAGCCTCCCTGAAGCCCTCATAATATAAGCAGCATGATTTTTACCAATATTTATAATGTTCTATGATAAATGAAAAAGGGAGGAGAAATATCTTCAAAAAAAAGCATAAAAGTGTTCTTGTATGAGCAAATTTTGAGCAATCAGGAAAGTAAAATGCGACCTAGAGCATAATGTGTCTCTAGATGAACCATTAGCGTGAGAATTTGCAAAACTTAAATCGAGTTCGGGATGCTCTTTTCCACGAAGCACTGGAGTATCCGAGCATCAAAAATTAATTCGAGCCGTTAAGATTTAAGGATATGCATGGATGAAGTGAAATAAGCCCTAAAAGGTTTTCGGTTCATTTTGCCCCGTGCCCTCTCCCCCCACAAACACACACACCCACACACAAACGCGGAGGGTGGAGCTGAATGCTCGGCACTAAAACTAAAGCTTCAGGCTTTCGGTTTAGGAGGAGGGATGAGGTGGACTCGCAGTGGAGGGGAAAAAATGTACAACAATGGGAGCAGGGAGAATGGCATGTAGGCGTTGGTAACAGACGCCCTCCACCCCTACTTTCTCCCCCCCACACACACACCAGGTCCCACCCAACCCCCACGACAACGTAGTCGCGAAAGAAAAAGAGGAAAAGAGAGAGAGGATATGCGATGTGGGAGAGCGACGGAGAGGATTAGCTGTCAATGGAGGGGTGGCCCGGGGGGGTGGGGGAACTGTGTGTTAGGGGAGAGGGAGGAGGAGAGGAAGTTGAGAAGTAGAAGGTTAAAAGAGTGGAAGAGAGTGCGGAGAGAGATTGTGCGAGGTCGGTGAGTTGGTATGGGGTGGGGGTGGTGGAGGGTGGGCCATCTTGTGGATCTGAGGGTAGAGTGAGGGGGTTACGTTTGGTGGGAGAGAGAGTGAGAGAGGGATGGGTTGATGGGAAGCGCTCGTGGCTCGGAGGGGCGGGAGGGAGAGGCGAACGTGGGGAGGCGTGGGGGAGAGAGGCTGTGAATGGAGATGATGGTGTCGTAAATAAAGGAGTAAGCGAGATAGAGGGAGAGAGTGAGAGGGCGAGAGATTCGAGGGCATGAGGAGAGTTGGGTTTTTGGTCGACGGGGGTAGCGGT
>LYUA01002583.1:101215-117670 GCA_002093875.1 Calopteryx splendens
TGCTCAGCTTCGGGCGTCGCCAGGGGATGGAGAGAGAGTGAGAGGGGGGGATGAGGGGAGGTGGGACGAGAGAGGGGGAGGGTGAGTGACGAGGAGTTGGGGAGGTTTTGTTCGGGAGGGAGGGGAAAGGCTGCAGGGTGGTATTTTTGGGGAAAAGCGAGGGAAGTGATGTGCGAGAGAAATGTGGTGGTAGCCCAATTCTTAGTAGGTAGATTAATGTCCAAAGAAGGGGAGGAGAGTCAGGAAAAGCGGAACCGTGATCCTCATCCTATCGAGCCCCGTGAAGAGTGGCCGCAGATTAAATAGCCTTCATCAAATTTCTCTTCAGAAACTACCACGCGTTTCCTAAGCACCTTATTGGTTAGCACAGCAAAAATGATGGTTTATCATCTTTTTGAGTTTTTACATACTTATTCCTGTTCAAATTACTCTTCTTTCCCGTAGTGTTTTTCTCCAAATTTATAAATACCTTTGTAGGATATGTTCACATGTTATTTTACAAAAGGACGAGAGAAATGTTCCCTTCGCCAAAAACACCACCCAATGTGTAAAAATGAATGATAAATTATCAATCATTAAAGTCTCGGAATACATGAGGTTTGTTAAATGTGCTTGATGCCGACGAACTAGAGAAAATCGTGGAATCTGATCCGTGTACTTGCTATTTGGAAATTAATTGTAAAAGTGATAATATCAGACTGATCAAATTTAGGTTGGCCTTTGCGAAGTTTTATGTAAAGATGGCAATTTTGAAAGCATTAAATGAGTTACAGGTTGACAGTTGGATTCGATTGTTTCTCGTTTCTCAAAAAGGATTTGCTTCGTCATAGCATAGTATCCATGCTCTGGGTGTTAATATAACTTGTGATTTTTCGGTGGCCATGAATATAAGTACTTTTTGGACTAAATGGAAAACATTATTTAAGCGATTTCTGTTCAGTTGTTATTAAGCGAGTGAATTTAAATGACTTTTGGATGCGGTTCTCAGCATTTGACATAAAAATGTTCATTTTTACGTCAAATTTGAGATTTTTTTTGCTGGCTTCGTGTACTTATCCAAAACTGCTTATTTATTAATAAAAATAAAGTTTGGAAAAAACGTGCACTGGATCCGAAAGTACCAATACCGTAGTAGGATGTGTAATAAGTACTATTGGGTTGTCATAATCGAGAAATTACTGCTGTCTAATGCTACGAATTGCACGTCTATAATGTTATACAACCAATTAATATGATGCTAAGGAGCATTAAAGCTACCAAAAAATAAAATATTAAACAAAAATAAATCTAGTTTTCCTTAATAAGATACGATTTAAATAGGCATCAATAGCTAGAGGCATGGGTATTTGCTGTAGGTTAAAATATTGTTACATTACTAAAAATCCAACATAGTAATTATTTACTTTTCTTCCGACGATTGTTAACATAAATTACCTGCGCACTTTGGATCTAAATTTATTTATCAATATTTACAGAGTGGCTGGTCGGTTCGAATGAATAAAGAAATGGCCCAGAATGTCCGGTGCATCGCATTTCTAGTGTCCCCCCATAAGGGAATAGCTGTGTCGTTCCTCGGGTATAGTTTTGGTATATTGCCATGGCTTGTTCTACTTGAAGACGATTACAGTCGATCAAGCTGCAACATTTGTCATGGGTAAGAACATTTTCCTCTACACATAAGCCCTACTTATCACCTTCCTATTTTTTTTGTAATAAAGCGACATCTACCTTTTGGGTCTTCTTGGTTTTATTGGACAAAAACATAGGCTTTCCACAGCGGAAAATTTTCTATTGATTTCTTCAATAACGAGGTCTGGGTTTACGGCAGACCGATCGACCTAATTCGTCTATTTCCTCCCGGAAAGATAAGCGATTTTTGAAGCAATAATAGCAGGAAATCCGATATTCCACATGCTAGCGATATTGGGTTTTTTTTTAAATGTGTTCCTAAAACTAAGGTCACATCCCATCGCATATTCACGTAATGAAAATGTATTGCATGGCGAACATCACCCATGCATGATACTGCATTCGCACCCGCAATCTATGAGTCAGACGGCGAGCGCGTTGCCCGAATAACCGAATCGTCCTATCCCCGTGGCGCTCGAAGTAGGAGACTTGCCGCGACAACTTTAATGTCCTTCTCCATGAACCATTTTTAACGTCAACCTTTATATATCGTCAACCCTTATGTCCTGGCCTGAATTCCCGTCTCCTTATCAAAACTGATCCTCAGGCGGCGCTTAATTAGAGCACACGATGATGTTACGGACCGGGGGTGTTTGCCACGGGGATTTTCATTTTTGAGTCAAAAAGTTGTTATTCAGCTGTGAGGCAAAGATGAAAAAAAAAACTGCAAAGTAACGACCGGAGACCCTAGCTGGAATATCCTTATGACTTTTCATACGGTCTGCTTTCTCCGGGTGAAACAATGGTGGGGACACGAAATATTTCAATTTGGTCGTATCCTACGGTCAGAACTTTTAATTCGCAAGGGTACAAACCGCTCCAACGTTGGTCATCTACAACCGGAAAGTGGGTAAATAAATGATGAGGAGACATGGAAAGGGACGATGGCAGTCACAGTGGGAGGAGACTGGTTTCTAACGAACAGGGAAAGAGGTGGGCGATGAAGCTAAGTGACGTGAGTCAAATGAAAAGATAATTTAATTGAAGTACACATGGCATAAATAAATGGATTCACCAAATTCACTAATACAAATAATCTTTTGACTAAACATTAACGCAAGAGAAGCGAATAAATTTATAAAACTCTTACACAACTAGTATGTATACCTACACTAAACGACTACGCGCTACCTTTTAAATCTTTGCAGCGAACATAATACCAAGAGAAATTTTTTTGAGAGATTATAAATCAGTCGAAACGTTTGGAATACAATTATTTCAATTATTACCGAACTCACTCCGATAATGACTATAAAATCGTCTTAATGGCTCGCAACACTAATAATACGATTATCGGCTTAATTCAGACGTTTTTCGAGGGAGAATTGCTATTCGTCATGGAATTAACGCTTTACTTATCTCTTTTGGCGTTGATATATCTCCTGCAAGATTCAATATCAACGAGTGACGTACGAGATATAGCGTTAGTTTCTCAGAGCCTCCTGAATCAGGAATAGTCGAGTAACACTTCCTTTTTTTTTGAGAGATAGTACCGATTCTAGAGATGACTGAGTATTTTTTCGAAATATTAGTATTTCCATTGGAGAACTAGCAGTGAGAACACCAATTAGATCTGATAGTATTTCAATACGTTCACCTATAATATTATTTATCAAAACTCTTAGAAAAGAGCATGTTTTGAATCAATTTGGATATTTCAACAACTAGATCAAATCTTATCTGTAGTGTTTCTGTGCAACCTTCAACTCATGCTTAACCGAAATCATTTTTTTAAGGAAATAACTAAGAGGTAGGCACACTGAAATTATAGGGATTTTACAAGGGTATAACGGCATCTGGTCGGAACACCTACTCTGGTCATCATGCGCCAATTGTTTCGTACTCCTACTGCAGAATGGTCTGGTTACAAAACGATCTCGAAGAAAGAGCCCACTCCCGATCGCGAATCAATCGATGGCAACCGAAATTGAAATCGGACAGAAATACTTTCTTTCTACTCTCACCTCCAGGCAGCGGTATCCACGAAAGGTGGAAGGGCAGGCACTGGAGGGAAGCGATAGCAGGAGGAAGATCGAGATACGAAAGGCAGAGATTGCCGATAAATTGCGAGAAATTATTATTCCGAGGCGAGCAAGTGGTCTGGGATTTGAGAGAGATAGAGAGAGAGAGCACAGAGGAGAGTCGAGGGTAACGGCAGGGAGAGTTGTTGGAGAGGGGAAAGTGTAGGAAGAGGGGAAGAAGCGAGAAGAGGAGGGCGGTTACACGGAGAACGAACGGTTTAGCCAAGGGGATTCGAAAACTGATTAGTGGAAGATCGGATTGGACTTGAAAGAGAAGGAATCGTGTGAGGTTTGAGTGGTGTGAGAGAGATGCTAGGTAAAGACATGAAATTTAGTCCAGTCAAAATGCCGAATTTAGTGAGCGAATGCAAAATATGATCCTTAGGTGGCAACTCCGTTTAATTTCCAAGGAAATTAGGGATCATCTTAGAGATGGTCACTTTATTAAGTTTTTGTAATGCTTGTTAATATATCACAAAAATGATAATGGAGAGCGTAATTTCGTGGGTTATTAATTATACATTTCATCATTTATTTATTAAATGGATTTAATTGGTGGATAAAGCAGATTTTTCTACTTGCAAATAAAGCTATTTTCAGATCTTAATAGGTAGATCGGTTATATTGGTTTTCATGAAGTAAATGAAAAATGAAGTAAAAAAATACTTCAAGCATTTATGTATTTCAGTAATACTAACCTTGTCAATTTCTCAATTTATTTACTATTCTTTGGAACACTAATAATTTTATTTTTTGTTTCTTTTACCTGCAATATATGCACAACTCTAAAATGATCTTAATTGGGCAGCTATAATTCGTCTTTTCCTTCTCTTCCTTCTTGCCTATTCTTACGTAGTTCATAGTTTATCACTTTAAAAGGATAGGTAATGTGTGAAATGAGGGATTATACAAAGGAGCTAAAGGAAAAAAAACAATTTGGAATACTGAGGAAAAGGAAACTCTAGGAAAGGCTATGGAAGCGTAAGTTAAATGTTTAATTTTAGTGCTCCCAAGAATTTTTCCGTGTGACCATCAAAAGTCTGGTTAATATGTAAAAGCATTTCAAAAGGGAACCCGTAACGAGAAGTTATGAAGCAATGATTATTCTAATTAATATACGCTTGTAAGGAACTTTACCTTTTTACATATATTCAATATATCGATCTATTACTGTGATTACATAAAAATAAACATTGTTTCTAAGCTTTATACCTTTTATTAAGAAATTAATGGCATGTTATCAATTCTATTTTAGATAAAAAATATAGCATATATTTCCTGTAAAAATATAATAGCAATTAAATCCTACTTTATAGTCCTTCCTTTCCGATAGGGAGAGCTAAACGAAGTTTTTTTAATTCTATGGAAGATAAAGAAAAATGATCCATGACATGTTTAATGCATTTTATTATTGATTTTCAAATTGGCCTCATTAAATAAGATTCTAGGGCGCACAAAGTTGAATCAACATAAAAAAACACGTATGATAAAATGTTTGCCTATGAATTACCTATTTCAGCACAATACTTCTAGTCTGTGATTTCAGACTAGTTACATAACTTTGAAGTCCTCTAAAAGAGGCATGGTGGTTAATACATGCATGAAATTTTAGGCTGAAGAATATAATACTCGGCCCTATTATTGTTTTTATAATTTCTAACGCAATTATGTGCAAGTCTTAGGGAGTATTCCTAAATAATAAAAAAATCAGCATTGTGAGGAAATAATAATTTTTCTCTTCCTTCCTCTTTTATAACTCTTAATTTAATGGGAACCGAGGACAATGCCAAAATGAACTTTCTGTAGCAAACCATGTGCATTGAAATTTTATAGAACATTTTCCTAAGATCATTTTGCTCTAGGAATGAATGGAAATGTTAGTTTCCTGTCCAGAGAGACTCATATGACCAGGAGGAGACTTAGTCACGTCGTAAGGAAGTAAAAAATAGTGAGATGGCCATATATAATCTAATATGAGAGAGGTAACGACAGGGAAAAGGATATTTTTAAAGGGGTTAGAATGTGGAAATGGACTGAGGTTGATGTTGGAGCGATAGGAATGAATAATACCGAGAGGAAAGAGGTCAAGAGAGCAGGACGTGGCGGCGGGAATGGAGTGGAGAGTGAGAGAATGGGAGTTATGGGGGAAGAGATAATATATGCATGAATATCATTCGGAGGAGAGCTGGATAAAATAAATAAATTTAGTGAACGGAAGAGAAGGAAAAGGCTCTGGCTATGAGAGAATAGCTTGATCTGGTATTCAAACTAATAAAAGTTTTAAAATTGTGGATGTTAAAACATTAATTTAAAACAATAATTAGTGATAAGTATCCTAACATGACTAATATTTTTATGCAAAAAGGTATTTAATTTTTTTTAAATAGGAGTTACAGCCTTCTCCATTGAATAATGAGATAATAAAATTTGAGCAATGTAAAAAGTAATTACATTTAGGTCAGCATAGTGTTTTTATAGATTGATATCAACTCTATTGAAAGATCTAAAAAGGGTTTGGGCTGGTGGGTCCTTTCATAGGTGTAATGTAGCCCTAGGAGCCTTTCTTCACATTCTCAATTTCCTCATGCAATATAGGGAGATTCACACATGTGTGCCGAAAGAACGGTAGAGAAGGAGTGAGAGAGATGGATACAAAGGGGAAAAGAACCAGGAGAGGGGTGTTGAAGGGGCTGCATTTAGGACAGGGTCGATCCTGGCCGATAAGGAGACGAGGGTAGGAGTGGAGCCGAGAGAGAGAGAGCGAGCGAGGCTCGGACCTTTTGCGGCAAAAGAGAAGGTGCTAGAGAAGGTTCTTGAGTGAGCGCAGCAGACAGGGAGGGTGTTGAGGATGTGGTGGTCTTTGGATGAGGTTTTAGACTGCCCGAGGTGGAGAGAGGAGGCCAGTGGAAGGGGACGATGAAAGATAAGGGTGCAAAGGAACAGAAGTAAGTCGAGGAGGTCAAGAAGAATTTCCCGATCATTTTAATATCGCTGTATTCAGGTAAACTGAGTTTTTTTCGTGTAGTCAATTTATTGGTCTTATATATTGAGATACTATAGTCTATTGATCTCCATGGCATAAATTGAATTTCGAACTTTTATTTTTGCTGTCATCGCAGTGGAGGGAAAGGAAAAAATACTTTAAAAGCAGTGTGCATAGGTGCTGATTGAGGTGTAAACTTCAGAGTTTAAAATTCGTAGTGCAGTAGTGGCCGAATAAAAAATAACTAAACGCCGTTTAAGTTTTTTTTCATAATTTAAAGGATTATAATTGAGAGACATGAGTATAACTATGAGTATAATTTATTATTTAGAAAAATACAACCCCAAGGTACATTTGGGGTGCCTTTATTCATTGAAAGGTAATGTGTTTTTTTTCCTTTAAGACGTTTTTATTTCTTAATTTCCTATCTAGCTCCATAATACTTCTATTTCAAAACACAAATGTGATGTGGACTTAGCATATTTATTGAAGTCTACATTATGAGTCAATTGTGCATCAATGGTATTTTTAAATTATTGAAATGAGTGTCAATTTATAATATTTTCAAGCTTCTAATTTAATAATTCATGAACGCCAGAGATGTTTTAACTGTTTTTAAAGATTAAAAATCACTTACGTAGAAAATGAAACTCAAAAATGAAGTTTTATGTCTTTAATCAGCTACGGTCAACATCAATAACTCACTTAATCGAGTCATTTCACATAGGTAGATGATTAAAGTAGATTTAAAAATCTAGAGAGGAGGAGGCTAATGTCCATCATAGAAGATAGACTTTCAGGAAAAATATTGAACAGAGAATTTATAGAATGTAAATCTTTGATCATTTCTGTAAACTACAACCAACTCACAGTCGTAGATATCTGGGATTATAAAGATAATCAAGTATTTTTATTTGTTGAAAAGAACTAACGGAATCCGGTTAAAGTAAGGAAGAGAAAATAAGTGTTCTTAAGTCGGGGGATATATATTTTATTCATCTCTCAAAAGAAGGCATTCACCCAGACACTTATAAAACAATCTTATCCACACATGAGTTTCTCCTTTGCGTTACTAAAACAGAGTAGAAATCAATAACGACACAATTAAACGATCATATTCAATGTAAGAAAAGGCTTATAATTTAATACGTCATAGTACAAAATAAATATCCTACTACTCTCTACCCCGTTGGAATACTCATGAATGTTAATCAGCAGCTAGTCATTAAAAAAATTTCAATCTTTAACTCCTCTTGATGAACGTAAGGTCAAGTAAGACAGTATCTAAACCATGAATTGGTCTGATTTACATTTTTTCAATGATCCAGATAACCTGTGCACGAGATAAAAAGAGCTTTATTTGAACTCCTATTATAATTCAACAGCTCGACATAGACAAGGAAGTTATAAAAAACCTTGATTAAATCAGATCATTAATTCAGAAATTAAAAATGATAGATATTTTAGGAAATAATTGGCATCTAAAACCATTATGAAAGTCAGCATCTTAAAATGTTTTCGATTATTTTGAGATGAGAACTTCAGCTTTAGAGAAACAGCAGAAGAGAACAGCAGAAGCTTAAGCAGTCTCAGTAGTAAATCAAGAGCTTGTCTTTTTTAAATAAGCCACTACAGCCAATACAGGTACCTATTCACGAGAAAAGAAATATTTGCTTTTCAATTGTAGAATCAATGATAATATATAGCCTTACTGGATAAGGGTATCTTTTAATAAATGGATTTTGGATGAAATACAAAAGATCAAAATAGAACAGTGAAACACCTAATAACAATTTTAAAAGATTAGAATGTAACATAATACCTAATTAGGTATCTTGCCAATTGAGGTTTTGCGTGTGAACAATAATTTCCGTTATTTATTTTGAAAGTAATATATGATCCCTACACCAAATAAAATGGCAATCCAAATCTTTACTAAGCAGGAGGAAAAGTTCTCGGGTTTCCGACCGGGTCCGACAAGGCGTTGGTAAGCAACCTTACCAACGCCTTGTCGGACCCCGAGACTCGGAAAGGGCTCTTGAGAAGGAGGTCAGATAAGCGGCCCTTTTGGACTCTAGGTTCTTTACTAAGAATTTTACTACTCTTATAACAATGGCAATAGGAGAATTTGTTTCATAATACCCAAACATTTTAATAAAATGGTGCTTCGTTTGAAAAATATTGACAAAATATCTGCATTAATGAACATGTTAAAGGCATTCGTAAGATATGTTTTCTTTTTTCAACAATTTATTAAATTTGTGAACACTTGACAATAAGCAATACATATGGTATAGGATTTTCAATTAATGTAATTGTTGATTTGGTCCTGGTGAATTTTTTCCATGCTGTACCATCAATACGTTGAGTGTTGTTGTATGTTTTGAGCCAGTGTTGGCAAGAGATATTTCCTAGTTATGTTTTTAAGGAGTATAGGCTTGATTATTTAATTGTTATGTTAAATTTGTAAGAGTAGTTAATAATTATGTTACCTTATAATATTCATAGTCAAGCGGTGAGAAGTAGGTTTTACAAGGTTACGGTTCGAAGCCCTTCGGCTTCGAACCGTAGACATTCGATTGATTTCTGCGTTAACTAATTAAAATATAAGTATGGCCAATATTTAAAGTCAAAATTTTATATTGGTTAAAATAAATTGTAAATTCATAATGTATAAAAGGCCACATTTATTTGCACTAAAGGTTTAATGTTAATAATCCCTTTCCTGATGAAATTAAGATACAAACAATTTTAAATTTTATTAATTATTATTAATGTTAATCTACTGGTTAAGGTAGGTCTCTGATGGACGACACACCCATACAGTAACCCTTTCTTAACTTCTGCATACTTTCTTCCTCTCTTGATTCCGTCTAACATGGCGAATCTTTTTCTCCTCTCCCTTACTTACCCAACATTCCCTCTATCACCTTCTTCAGCAACCCATTCGGTGAGTCGTGCGGGACGTAGGTGAAGAGGACGGAAGAAACATAAAGACTCATTAGCCTTCTCTCCTCCCATGCCAATCCCAAAACTTTGAATTTTATGGTGGTAATAAAATCCAAAATCTATGTCAATGTATACCTACATCAAGGACGATTAATTAAAAAAGAAAGAGTGAGATAAGAATTAAACTAAATTGCCGGCCAATGCCATTTTATTTGCGATTTTCAGCTAAAATTATTTTTCCATTTGGGAAACTACTTAATTTCAACAACTTACTAAGCAATATAATAAGGTTTCGAGTTTTTTTTGCTTTGCATTTTCCTTCATTCATTGTGAATTTTCTACGTTGAGGAGATGCTGCATTACCCCCCTTCTAAAATAAATCTGTAAAATTCTGCATTAAATATCGCACCATTTCGCGGAAAGTCAGAAACAACTGAACTGAGATACAATTTCCTTAAAATAGAAAATACCTTTCACACTGTAATGCAGTTCTCAAGAGTGAATCGAGTCATTTCACATAGTTAGAGGATTAATGTAGATTTTAAAATCTAGAGAGGAGGAGATTAATGTCCGCCATACAAGATAGATTTTCAGGAAACATATTAAACAAAGAATATATAGAATGTGAATATTTGATCATTTCTGCAAACTACAACCAACTCACAGTCGTAGAGATATCCGGGATTATAAAGATAATCAAGTATTTTTATTTGTTGAAAAGAACTAACGGAATCCGGTTAAAGTAATGAAAAGAAAATGCATGTTCTTAATCCGGAGGATATACATTTTATTCATTTCTCAAAAGAAGGCATTCACACAGACACTTATAAAACAATCTTTGCCACACGTGAGTTTCTAATTTGCGTAGAGTTGAAATCAATAACGGCATCATTACACTATCATATTCACTGTAAGAAAAGACTTATTATGTTCTTGAATGACATGAATTGTCATGAATGAAATGACATGAATTTGTCCCAATATGAATAAGGTAACGTTAGCATGCAGTCATTTAAATTCAACAGTTTTAAATGCCATTACTTGGGAAACGTGAAGTATATCTCGCTGATACCGGATGTCTTGCGGGTAAACTTATCATAAAGTCTGCATATGAAACTAGCCGACACTTTTCACACTCTTCTACACTAGGTTTCATTTCCATGTATCCATCCGCTGCCCCACTTTATCTGCTGATCTGAGTCATCAAATTCAATAGTTACAACTCTCGCACCCATTTTTCTTGAAATTGAACTGCGAAAAATCTCGAAAATTTCCTTTCTTTCAAGCATTGCTCCACCTCATCTCCGTCCGATCAGTATACAGCGTTCTTCGAATGATTCGCTCGGCTCGCCACGGCTCGAGCCTCCAGTTTTGTTTACGCTGCTATGTGGACGTATAACGCGGCTTTCGGGAGAGACCGCGTAAATACTTATGGTCAATTTTTAATAGTCGAAGGGAACCACAGGGATTTGAGACTCCTCTGTAGTCAGTATTTTCTATGAACTTAGGGAGGAGGAAGTTTTAGTGGGGACCGTGCTGGGTGGAGGAGGGGGTCGAGAAGAGAAAGCAGCGGTTGGGGAATGAGAACCGAACAAAAGGCGAATTCTTGGTGATGGTGGTGGTGGAGGGAGGTAGGCAAGAGGATGGGTCACGCGGGGGTGAGGGCGGAGTTGAGCGGGGTAGGAGAGCCGTGGAGTGTTGGAGGAGGAGAGGGCGGAGACAAAAGGAACCCGGATTAGAGATTCTGGGAGAGCGAGAGGTAGGGGAGTGGCCGGGGGTGAATGAAGGGGGAGGGTTTTGGAATCGAACCGTGTTGGGAAGAATGGGATCCGCAAGGACCCGGAAAAGTTCCAGGCTGCGCACATTGAGTATAATACACTCTTGCAGCCTCAGGGATTTTTTGAAGGCACTTGAAGTGAAACTCTATCACATCGATTTTTTACCTAAGTCAGGTAGCAGTAGTGCTGCACTTGAGTTTTGCTGCCGGGGGCTCGGAAATGAGGGGAGTTACGTAACATGCAAACGACGGTATTGTTTTATAAAAAAGGAATTGTCACCCGTATCTCCAAGGATTTTTTTATCCATTGCCGTGGATTTCTGATGATTTAATCTGACCGACTGATTCCGCTTTAAAATTTAATGATAGATTAATTGTAAGTGTGGCACTGAAGTTTTCACTATAAAATTTTAACTAAGTTCCTGAAATTATAAGATTTTATTTATATTTTTTCATTTTGAAAAATGAGTCAAGGTTTTTTTTGCGAATATAAAGTTGTCTGGTATCCGTGAATTTTTTCGCAATATCGTGACTCTCAAAATGCTGATAAACTATGTTGAGCCATGTCTTCATTCTTGTCCAAATCGAAGAACTTGGAAAGTTGGACTCGTATTAGTTATATTACAGGCTTTTTTTCGGCGCAGTAACCTGAAAATGTAACTTTAAAAATGCATTTCGGTTTTTAACATAATAAGTGGCCATATAAGGGTTTTCTTTCCCATTTTTGTTCTTGAAGTTAACTTTTGCCTAACCAACGAAACATGTAACGCAAAAAAATTACATGAACATTTTACGTAATTTATGGTAATTTTTTTTAATGGCGCATGCAAGAACGTAACTAAGAACTGTAGTGCCCTTTTCTTTAAATTAGGGTGATAAGTATAAAAGGAAAAAAAAGAAGCCCAACTGGCCATGAATTCAGACATAGGATCATGCTCACATAAAGACCACCGCCTTCTCCAGCCTCCTCCCCCATATCCTCATTTCCCACTCTGCGAGCGAGGGCCGAAGGGGGCGGAGGGTGGGGAGTGGTCGGAGGAAGGGGCGGAGAGCGAGGGTCCCCCGAAATGAAACGGGCAGGGCAGAGAGCAAAATGTAGTCCATGAGTCGGATTGAAGAGACGCAGCACAAAATGGAGAAGGTGGTAAGCAGGGATTTAGGCTGCGAGGGGACACCGAATGGGGAATGCGGAGAGGGGGAGGTGGCATGGGGGGGCGGGAGGGAAGGGGGATTGGAGAGGGAAAGGAAATGGAAGGATGGCCATAGAGTGATTCGAAGAAAGATAGAAAGCTATATTAAGGTGAGAGAGACAGGGATGGGGAGAGAGAGGAAGACATAGGCGCCGGGAAATACGTAATGAAAGGGCTGATGAATCGCGTAGGATAGGACGTCATTTTCCACGAACAAACCGTCAGGCTCGTAGCCAAGAGAAGTTGGGACCAAGGAAGGGGTTTAGATCCTTCCACCAAAATTTCGGAGGCAAATCGAATGTCGCGGAATAAGTGAAAACGAGAAATACATGAAATGGAGGGATCAATTTAATGACTGGCATTGTTGTACACGTGCAATTAAAATACAAAATTAAGAATATTTAATGAATGGGCATTGCAGTAAAGAGAGCAAGCGCTGTGCGCATGGATTCAATTAAGCACGGTGAAAATGCAGTCAGAGGGAATGCCTATAAAAAGGGAAAAAAATCATTGGAGCTAATGAATTTACTGATACCTACGCTTAGCACTACTTTAAACACCACTTTGGATTCCATTAAAATTAATAAACATAACCTTTTTTATTTCACAGCTATTCTAAGTACCTAAATATTTTAGTTAATTTTCCAAAAACAAATTTTCATGTAGTAGGTTTGCTATTAAATCAATGATCCGAATTTTGGAATTATGTCAACCGCGGTTGTTCGTGGTTTGAAATAATCTTAGTGAAGGAGATCGACGAAGAGGACAACGAACCCCGCAGTAACCATATTTTTTAGATGCCTTCAATTTGATAAAAAAAAACAGCCTCCGTTTTAAAAATTCAAAACATTTATAAGTTTCTATATTTTAGACATCTTATCCACTGGCTCTATCTCTTCAGGCTCCTGAAACTGCTGCTCACACACGGGAAATAGGATGCTTGAAATGCAAATAATACTATAAAAGTTAAGGTGGAAAATGTTAAGCATTAAATATTCGAAGGAAGGAAATAGCGTTTTTTGTTTCGCATTTACGACGCAAGTGAAAAATATGTACAAAAATGCTTGACAGAAAAAGTTTCGATTGGGTAGTGGGACAACATAAACGAAAGGCAACCGAGAAGAGTAAAGCCTGAGAATATAGAGAGGGAGAGAGAGAGAGGGGGATGGAAAAGGAGAGAGTGGACTAATACGCTAGACTAGCACTAGAGGGACTAGATGGATTTAAGGGATGGAGGTCATGGGAAGGCGGGAGTTGTTGGGAATAGAGCGGACACGTTTGAAGTGGATATGCGTGAGAATTGAGAGGACCTGGGGCGAACTGGGCTTTCGAGTGGGAGGGTGATGGAAATTTTGAGATGAAATTGGAGGAACTGAGTCTTCCATTCGAACTAGTCTCCGGAATGGAAGACTCTGGTGGAGAGTGGAATGGAGACACGAAGGTAGGCAAAGAGAAACGGAGAGAGAGGAGTTAACCCTCTCTAAATGCCCCTCCGGCAATTAATCCTTATTTTGACACAATGGCTTTGGAGGTTTTTTGGAGGTTTTGGAGGAGGAGGACTTTGAAGAGGCGGAGTTCCAGGGTCTGGTCAGGCATCTGGCGCACCTGGTTTTTGGGAAATCTTCCCCTCCTGCAATTTATCGGACGAAATTAAATATTATTATGGTTGAGCCGGAGAAATAATACTTACGAATAATAATTACAAAATGTACTCTCCCAAAGGGTTTCGATTGACAGATTATTGATGACACAAAAATTATCGATGAAATCTCGACGAAAAGTGTATGATGAAATATATGAGCAGACATAGTGTACATGAATATACATCTCTGTTACGAATCATAACACAAATGGTGAATTTATATGAAATATATTTTATGGTTCATATGACTTTCTCGCATTTGTGGCTATACAAATTGCTACTCAACACCAGTCCACCTTGCCGATGCTTTTATGATGGAATTATAGTATACGATTAAGGATTATGTAATTCATTAGGGTAAGGAGACAATGAGCTATGATGTTTCGTTACCTCCTTTGATGTGCAGCTAAAGTGATTATTTTGTTTCTGAGGATAAATTTAATGTTTTATGGACAGTACTCCTGAACAGTCCTTTGGATCATTTCAGTTGCGAAATTTCTTTTTGAATTCTTAAAAGAAGTTGGAATAAATGTTGTCTCCATGATTGATATTGATTTTTTTTCTTTTGGTCTCGTCCAAGAAAATATGTTATTGTAATCAAGACCCAATTTTGCGGGAACTTTGCATTAATTTTCTTAGAGGGGTTATTATAAATAACCGACTACCTATTCCAAATAAGGATTTATAACTGTCATAAAAGCGCTATATATTTCTGGATTTATCTACGAGTGTGTTAGAGAAAAAGCGGCGCCTACAACTCGCTCCTAATGAAACGTCACCTCTAAGAACTCATTTCATCTCTGAATATCACCTGGGACAGTCGTAGAACTTCAAACGCATGGCGAAAACCTTGGCAGTAAAATGGCGACCTTGGTTTCCTTTCCTAGGCCCCGAGCTTTTCCCACATGAATTTATAAGAGGACCACGTGCATTTATATTACTTGAGTTTCATGAGCTCAATCATTCAATTAGAAAATGCTAAATAATCGGGAATTTTATGTGTTAGGAGAAAGATTGGCTTATTTTAACATCGGGGTCCCGTTTTAATTATCCTAGTAAAACACTTATTTTTATTCTATTTATCATTGGTCAAAGTTAATACAGGTTTGAAAATACCCGGCATAAAATTCTAAGTATACATATTGATTAATTACTAGATTGTGAACACTCAGCGTATCTTATAATACTCTTTCTTTAGGAAGGGTTTTTGAGTCCTTCCATAAAAAAGTATGTGAAAAAAACTGAAAGATCCTTCAGTAAGGGCAATGGTTTCTTGATTTAACTCTAGGCTTCTCTGTTATCACCCAATAAAATGGGTCGTTCGTTATGTATAATCTCAACTTCAGTCATGAATTTATATGATTGAATTGAGATACCGGAAAAGTTGAAGATCTTTTTGAATTTCGGTCTTACGCTAATAAAACAAGTGTGGAGTGTGACATTGTAGGGAACACTCCCCGGCGCTTCACAAATCTTAGTGTTCTCTTATCGATTCTCATATCGATGATTGAAAATGAAAAATAAAAACATTACCAATATTTTTGACTGAATATAACACTTCTAAAGAATGTAATGAAAATTTCTTTAAATCTTATACGGTTATCTATAGTACTTTCAATTCTTTTAGAGTAGATAGGAACCTGGAACCTTACAAATGTGGACGGCGTAGCTTCAATGAGTAAACCTCCATGAAGTGTTTTCTTAAAGGGTTTGATTCTCAAAGCTTCCTGCAGAATCAGATATCTCCAGCTTGTCTAAAAAAAATAAAGTGTCACTCGATGTGCCCACCTATAAATGGATGGGAGAAAAACTTCATGTAACTCGTCTGCCATTGGCAATGAGAATCGATCGATCAATTACCCGTTTTTAAAGGACGGATTTGTATTTGTGTGCAAAACCACAGTCTAAACTTACAAACCACTTTTCCCTCTTTAGAAGTAGAACTGGTCGTCTGTCACGGAACACTTCAATCCCTCCGGTTGCCAAATTTCTCACTTCATGGCTTTGGGGCGATGAGCGAACGAGTGTTGACGGTAGAAATTCGAAACAATGGACGCCATTTAACCCGATACCTATCGATCGCAATGGACGCCCTGGAAAACCCACGGTGCCCTTTCACAGAACGAACGCCCCATGTCTCGCAGGCGGAATAGGTGAACGGATTTGGGGGATAGGACGAGGGAGGGTGGACATGCGTGATTGCC
>LYUA01002583.1:247117-262837 GCA_002093875.1 Calopteryx splendens
ATATATATATATATATATATATATATATATATATAAAATATATATATATAGTCGCTGACTCTAAGTGAATTTTACTCCAATTACTTTGATCCGCTAGCTTATCATGAGCACCATACAATAAGCAATTATAAATATGTAATAATCTGTAAATACGTATTCCAAATTATTTGGCTCTATGCATATTTATCTATATTTTAAATTCGTTCTTCAACGGTTGGAGGGCACTTAGCGACATTTTTTATGCTTCATTTAAATAATTACACGATTGCCTAGCCCAAATTTTCATAGGTTGGCATGCGCACTATTAATCAAGTTAATGAAATCGTCCTTCAAGTGGACTTTGAAACGGTGAACCCGTTTGCACTTCCGTCGGCAAGAATGGGAATTCCGGGTTCATCTTTGCAATTATTGCCCATTAGATTCCCCGTCCAACCAATCTATCCTTAAACAAATGAACGCCTCCCACGATTGTAAATCCAGAAAATAAATGCACTAAACCTTTGCCGTGGTGGAACGAGATTTCAAAGCAAAGGGTCGATCAAATCCCCTACCACTCACGTCCCAATCCGACTCGCCCTTACGATTGGTCGAGCACGGGCGGGCGTGTGATTTTTGTTGTGTGGGGGAATAAGCGAATTATGGGAGTGTGTTCCTTGCTTTCCTATTTGAACAGCCTTTATTCACCGAGTTCAGTGTCACACTGGTTGGGCAGGGAGCACAAGGGGCACCGTGTGTGTGGCTGGTCACGTGACTTCCCCAAGCTGCTGCACCGTTAACTCCTCAGTTTCCCTTCCTTTGACAATTCTGTGTACCCGGCTGAGGCAGTGGCTAGTGTACGAGCTTCGCAAGCCACGAGTTCCGTTTCGAATCCCAGCGGATTTGTTTAGTGATATTCCGATCCTTACTAGGGTGCCAGGAAGATAATAGGTACATAAGTAAAGCGTCGCTGTCTTTCGGTTGGGACATTGCCACCATTGAGGTTAAGGTTCAATGGTAATACCAACGCTGGGTCTCTTTCCATCCATCCTCAGCTCTTTAAAATCCCGCCTACCTCCCCATTTCCCGCCCGCCCTAATGACGCAAACGGATACAATATAATCCCTCTTACACACCAGCTACGGATTAGCGGACGGTCAGATTAGCGGATTCTCGGTTATTTCAAAAACTCAATTAAAAATATTATTTCAGGTCTATAAATTGAGTAAAAATATGCTTTTTTATTAATCCTTTTTATCATAAGGAAATGAACACTAATTATAAATATTTTAACTCATTTTACTGAAAACTATTCGTTCCAATAGATTCTTGTGTTATGTCGAGAGCCAAAGCAACCACGGTTTACATCCTTTAAATTAATATCTCAGCATAGATATTGGCATATATGCCGGTTTGCCTTATGAACTGAAATATAGCCTCACCTCTTTTCCGTTGATATATTTTGCCGAAACTTGTTTTTCCGAAGAGCCCTTCCGAGCAGGAAACATGCACGATATCGGAATTATTTGAATAACGTTTGTGACTCAGCCTCGGGAGAACCGAAATCAGATTGACTAAAGCGGTTCAAGTGAGACCGTATAAGGAGAAGTCTATTCTGCATGAAGCATTAACTAGCATTCCAAATATTCTGCTACAATTGACACAGCTACATTTTCCGACTCATGAAAAACCCTACTTCCTTCAATTTGGGTCATCGTGTTAATTAACATAAAGCAATCGCTATTTCCAAAGAAGTTACCCAATTAACATTAGGTGAAACTTAAACGACTACGTTTTTCAAAAAAATATGACACTCTCCGGTGGTCTTTTACCCCACCAAAGAAGGTATGCTTTGTTTTTATAAATGATGCACGCAAGAAATCTCAATCAATATTCATGTCATTATTGGTGATGACAGAGAGGAGAACCACCAAGGTCATTAAGTTTTTCAGTATCAACTATCATTCATTTTGTTTTTTTACTTCTCATCTCGGTATTTTCTCGTTCTGTAGGAAATTTTAACCCCCCCAAGGCTTCATTCACACGGTAGACGACGATCTCGTGATATGCGATGAGAAGCGCTGCGGAGTGATAAAACAAACCCTATTCTAATAGGATTGTTCATGCTGTGCTCCTCACCTCTCTGAAGGTCAAAGTGAATTGATTATTCTGGGCTCTAGTTCAAGTTCATTAATGTTGTAATGGGCTTTTGTTCGCATTACCCCATGACTACGAGTGCTTAGCGTTTTCTGAATGCCTACATATATTATTGCATTAAAATCTGCCTTTGCAAGCCTGCATAAATAGCCATTTCGTATTAATACATTCGCAGGTGGCCTTTAGGTTGCCGGTGGCGCAAGGAGTGCAACTAATCGCTTTTAGTGTGTACGGATTATCGCTTTGCCTCGCTTCGCGTCTTCCCGCATCGAACCGCTTCTCCTCACCTCTCTCGTAATCGCTGGCAATGTAAACGCAGCTTTACTCTCCGTAATCATAAGAAAATAGCCTGCTGTGGCACACAATCCCAGTTTTGCTATCCAAAAACATGGGAAACCACGGCATTACCTGCTATTTTTCCGAAGAGGTCTCGAGTTTCTTCGGAGCTCACGAGGGTCGAGAGCCGAGGACCTTGGTATCCCAAGGTCAATTAATGCAATGCGAGTGATGCCAAATATACCTACTTGCTTATGGCACAATAGAGTTGGACTATCGTGTTTGTGACAAAGGCTGTTTTTAATCCCCACTCAATTGTCGGTCACCGCCCGTAAAAGCTACTCCCTCGTCCTCTGATGGAGGCATGCCCACCTCTAGTGTTGTTTTTAAGATTAGGGCCTCCCTAATAAAGCACAAAGTGCACCGCACGGAGCTGTGGATGCCACGCGCCTCGTCCCTTCATCCTCTGATGATGATGGTATTGGAGCGGGTGCCTCTGGGAATAATTAACAGTCAAGCAGCCCATGGATTAGAAAAGATAAGACTTCAGAATCATGGGATGGCACATCAGTGTGGAGCCGCAGGAGTTTAACCCCATTCCCCACTGTCACAATACTTGAGGCTGGACTCAGTCGGAGCAGCGTTGAGAGCTATTTTCATAGCATTGATGAATCGCTGATGGTTAGAAAAAGACAGAATAAATGTATCGATCACATTGCCTCGACTGCTCCATTCTTAGGTTCCATCGGCAACCTTAACTTTTAATTCAAAATTCAGTTCATCACGCACGTCATCCTCATTGGTCCTATTTTGGTTGGCACGATGGATATGTAAAGCATTTTACTAACCAACGTAGAATAAGTTAGAATTTAAATTAAATTATTTGTTCAGTTCCAGGTCGTAACAGCTCCGGGTCCAGGACCCAAAGGTCGTAACTTCTAGTTTGACGCCATCTTTGATGTCTCTTCGGTGCCAAGCAAGGTAAAGGTACTACTGTTATATTATGATTCTTTTAAATCATGATCCCTTTAATTCATGAACGTGTTGCAACTAAATATTTTTTTAACTAGAGAGTTAGTTCACTGGCCTAATTTCTTCCGATAAAATTGACCTTGCCGCGTTATTCTTAAATGAAAAATATTAAGATGCATGAGATATCTAATTCCTCAGTTTCCTTAAACGAAGTCGTCTACGTATCCAACGGACCATTTCTTCCCCTTCCTAGCTCCCACAACTCTTTCCTCCCAAAAGAAAACCCCTCGTGTCTTCCATGTCTCCTGCCCACCCAGCCCTCATCCCCCCTCCCTCCTTGGAGACGATACCTCTCCTGCATAACGCCCTCCTCGTTGGCGGACACCGTGACCCTTCTCTCTCTCCCACCGCCCCTCCGCCCGCCCACGCCTCATACCCCCTAAATGTCATACTTCGCCCACCCCCTGTTTACCCCTCCATCTCTCTTTCTCGCCCTTCCTCGCTCCTCTTCCACCCCGTTCCTCCCCCCTCGCCGTATTCCTTCTTCCACTTCAGCACACGTGCATTTTAAGAGAGGGGTCCGTGAGACCTAGTGAGTCCACTCTCCGGTGCAAAAATAGCCCACGCTTCCCGACTTCCACACTTGCCTGCGTCGTGCACTCCACGGTCTCACTTCCTTCAACTAATAAGGGCGAAAAATATTCTCGCTCGTGAGGGAACGAGGGCGGACGTATATATAATTCACTTTACGTCACCCCACAAAAAGAAATCATCCCTTGCGCACAGAAAAAATTTGGAGGGTGCAAGGCTAATTCCTTTGCGTCGCTAATGCAATTCAGTTTGCTACTAGGCCTCTGGTGGCTTTTCGGAGGAAGTAGAGCGTAGACGGCGTCGTCCTCACACTAAAACATGCCCCGGTTTTTTTTAATTTAATTGGATTTTATTCTTTAAAAACTCTTAATTTATAAGTTATTCTCAATGTAGGATGACGTGAAGGATACTCTTCGCGAAGGATAAGAAAATGTAGTGCAATGGTTAATATTGAAATGATGTTCATGACGTCTCCGATGTATTATTCAGTGTAACGAATATTCTCGTTCAATCCGGCCGATAATGTGTGACTGAACTTTATATAACCCATAGTTTGACAATATTTCATGTGAGAAGTTATTCTAAAAAAAATCTACATGATACCCCACAAGCCGCCGCTAAGGCGTGTGGCAGGGTGTAGGGGGTTATCCCACTAATCATTTCGGCTATCTTGTTAGGTTGTCTCGTTCCAGCTAATTTTTGGTTGTCTCGTTCCTGAAAATTTTTTCGCCTTTATTAAACCTATACTTATTTTTCTTCATTATTTAACCCACAATTTTAATATTTATGACATGAAAGGGGAAAGTCTTTTTGAACGAGTATTTTCAAATATTATTTCAGCATCATTGGGTATTTCAATAATATGCGCATAATAACTCTTTATATAATTTCTGTTTTCTCTTTAGTCCTAAACACGCCCCAAATGTTTCTTCAAAATGAGTTAACTAATTGTTTAGTACTGTTTTACCATTTGTTCCTGATATCGTGTATGATTCGTTATAATTAATCTATATGCGCTCCCATATCTTGTAGTAAAAATGAGAAGATTCAACCCACGCTGTATAAATTGTGAAGATATGAAACCAAAAAATATAAATATTTTATTTTAAAAAATTGGATTTTAAGTGTGCATCACTGCACTGCACAAAACTGCATTTGAAAGGAAATTTTTATGCATCAATATTATTAATGGTCTTAGAAAACCTTAATCCCCTAACTAGAAGGAAACCGAGACATTAAGTGCTAGAGGGGTGTGTGAATAAGGGTTGAAGGTTAGAGGGAGTCCATTTCTCAAAGTTACAAGTCAATTTAAAGTATTTTAGAATATTTTTCAACCTTAAATAGTGAATTCTAAGCGATGTGTACTGCTAAATGTAATTATGAAACATTTTATGGTAAATGGTGCCATCATAAGGCTCTGTATGTGCAAACTACGTGGACTTTTAAATTGACCAGTAGCATCGTGACACTAGCCTCTGTCACGGTCTCTGGTAAAACTAATTTATGTTGTCATTCTTTAATTTCTCTTCAGATATAATTAAGATCTGAACGAGCATAACAAACGGTGAATAAGCGGAGAAAACGTATGAAAATAACCGTAAATTATATTTAATATAATTAATATTTTGTACCACTTAGTAAGATTCAAATTCATGAAACATGCAGGATTCTCGATCCTAGTCTTGGAGAAAGAAAGAGAAAATACTAGTAGTGATATTTTAAGGGATATTCTGCAGCATAGTGCTTTCCATAATCACGTATATATAAGTTAATATTGCAGTGAGAATACATTCCCTATGCGACACTTGACATTCTTATCCGTTGCATCAAGTTAACGGAATGATATTCCAGTAATAATATCACCAAACACCAATTTCCCAGAAAGAAAATTTCCGAGGGAGCATTAGTTTCCTTTCTCAATCGCTTCAGGTTTGTTTATTCGGATTATGGAATCAGTCGTTTGTCGAGCTTCCCGAAGAGTACCGTCCGACCAGCTCTATCTCATATAATTCAGCGCGAAAACGAAGCTCACACAATGGTTCGCGGAGTGACTGTGTGACCCTTATGAGAGAGTGAGCCCAAAAGGCCTCTTGTGTTGGCATGTGCTCGCTGCTACGCGTTCTCATCGATTCGCAGTCACACGGATCGATGATTCTCCCGACCGTAAAAACAGACGTTTTAAGTTCGCCTGCAATTAAAGCTATGCCAAAAGCATGTTTTCGACGCGGCTCTTGACTGAAAAAGGGGCGGGGGCACATTAGAGCATATTTTTCCATAAAAACATGGCTTTTTAGTACTCGAGTCACGTTTTCTAAAACGAGGATACATGCTGCACCGCGCGGAAGGCGTTTCAACGCTAGTCCGTGCTATCTAAGAGCTCACAAAACACGTTGTTACACCAATTTCAGAGATAGCTGCTTAATAGAATGAAATTGTGGTGGATAAAAATTTGAATTGCATTGTTCCTTCTATCCATTCGAAAATGGACGGAGTTCTCTTTTCAATTGTGCTTTGATTATTTTATAAAATCAAAGAGTAATTATGTTGAGAGTTCGACCCTTTTAGTACAAATTCTCTGATTCTTTCTTAGTCGAGTGAATTCTTCATGTGCATTCGTTTGTTTAATACATGTTTCGATGAAGCAATGTTAGAGTCGCCCACGGCCTTTAAGGGCTTTTAATTTAAAATCGCGCAAATTGTTTCCATTAGGCTATTTAGTATTCCATCCCACGAGTGTACGAGTGTAACAACCTGTGATAATGCCTACACCGAAAAAAAAATAATCCTAACCCTTCAAAACATAGGTACGCATACGATACCAGTGTAAAATGTTAGAAAAAATATGCCCAAAGAAACATTGCTGAGTAGACCAATAAAAGGAATTTATTTCCACGTAGTATTAGATATCTCTGCAGTATAAAACCGTAAAACAGAAGCAAAAAAATTATCTTGATAATGTTATGGATAAAATAACGCCGTAATGCTCTACACATCAATTCCTTTATTGATTATGATAGTAAGAGTTTGATGTAATATTCTACGTATATAATCAAAATCTAGTCACGGTTCATTTAATGTTTTCAACCGAAGCTTAGTAAATGATGTGATTTCCACACACACGGTTTTCCATTAATCTCTTAATTAAAATACTTCACTCCAAAAATTAATTGTATTGCATTTGTTTCCGACGACTAATATTTCACCATTGTCACTATAATGATTTATAATATTTTAAATTATGGCCAAGATTGCTTATAACCATACATAGTAATCAACTATGTTACTACTCGTACTATTTACTTTCAAGTTGAATACGCATGTTTGTCTAAATTTTTACGACCAAGGAAATACCTTTCAACACCCTGACAAATGGCCTCGAAGTGAGAAATATGGAGGTAGGGATGTAGATGTAGTTCTGTTTTGATCGTTATTTTATTACCTAAAAGGAGATTACGTCGAATATCTTACGATATTATCAATAAGATGTACTTCACCCAATCATTTATTTTTATACATTTTTGGCATGTCCTATATTTGGAATAGAAGTAAAAATTGATATTATTCAAAATGATCAAAATTTGGAAATTCCACTTAAATTTGAAAGTCAGAAAGTAGGCTTCATTCTGGTACCAAGTTTAGGACTAATTTGACAACCTTGGGAACTTTTCCTCTTCATAATACCGCGATTGAGCTCGGGAGAGTTCTATCACAATTATATACCGACGCAAGCCTATTGTTGGTGAGCATTGATATGGTGCGCAGTATCCTAAATCACTGGTTTTACAATGCATACCTCAGTGTTTAGCTTACTGCATGGTTTCGTACATTAATTATGAAAACGCCTTAGTTTTTCTTCAGTGTGACACAACTAATTTACACTTGTAGCTTTTATAATCAGCTTAAGATAGTGTAGTTCCTAATTTGAAATGAGGGAGAAGACGTTAAGTTTTACCAGCATGATTAGAAACTTCAACGTAACCCCCTAAAGTATCCCCGTCTCACGACGCAAAATAGATACCCTCCTCAAAAAAAACACATTTTGATTGCGTCGACACTCTTTACCCTTATCTCTAATGCACGAGTACCTATTTCCCAAAATAGCGATTTTCGGGCAAGAAAGAGGAGATAACAACGATGTAAAGGGTGAAAGTGTAACGTGGAAGTTCACCCGCGCACAGTTAAGGGACATGGAGATAAAAAAAGTGACTCGAGCTTGTGCGTTCGAGTTGAGGGATCTAGTGAAAGTCACGTGGCACAGGAAGGGATTGGTTAGGCACTTCACTTAACAAGAGACATCTGTATCCCCATAAGACCCCTCCCTCCCTCTAAC
Organism: Calopteryx splendens; assembly: GCA_002093875.1. Taxonomy (NCBI): domain Eukaryota; kingdom Metazoa; phylum Arthropoda; class Insecta; order Odonata; family Calopterygidae; genus Calopteryx; species Calopteryx splendens. The sequence goes on from LYUA01002583.1 coordinate 255,420, forward strand.
CTCTCGCTCCTCAACCACTACTCCCCCTCCTCCCCACTCGCCCCACCCACAACCCATTCCTTGCCTATTGCCCCTCCCAACTCCATCTATCAATCCCAGTCCACGCTCCATCTCTCTCTCTCCCGCTCTCTCTCCCTCTCTCTCCCCCTCTCTCTCCCCTCTCTCTCCCCCCTCACCACCGCCCACCCATTTCCCTCTCCCTCACCCCATGCCTCCGCAAGACCCCTTCGCCGTCCCTCCCTTATCCCCTTCCTAGCTCACCTCATTTCCACCAGATCTCCCATGGCCCTCAACCCAAACCTGCCTCAACCGGAACAAGTCTCTTGCCCGGAGTTAAATACATCTACGTGATCAATCTTTGGGTCTTTATATGGGATTTAGGGACGGGGTGTGGAGGTTGTGACGGTGGGAAGGGGTTCCGAGGGGTGGGCGCCTGGAGTATTCTCTATCCCCCAGCTCTCATGTCCCCGTTCCCTCAATTTCCTCCTCTATCCCTCTCTCTCCCTCTCTCGGAAGCCCGTGTGTGAGAGAGCCTGAAAGCATTCCTAGGGGGTGACATGATCTCCTTTTTGCTCGAGCTGGAGCGAGTTAGCGGCAGTGTGCCCCTCTCCGCTGAAATTGCACTCGCTAATTTGAAATTCTAAAATTCAGTATTTGCTGGCAGTGGGGAAAAAAAATAAGTGTCCTCTGCAGCGCATTTTTCTCTCACGCCCATTTCGTAAATTACTATATGATTCTTTCCGCGCGCGGGAATAAATCCTCGGCTTCCTCCGAACGCTAGTCCATTTCACTTCTAAATATTTTCGATTAAGCGTTTTCGTCCCTTCCTCTTTGGTTTAAACTGTATTTTATCGAATCAGGAATTATTTTCTTCCTACTCTGATGAGATTATCGGTGTGTGACGATCACTGTACTTATGCATAAATGAGTGTGTATTTTTCGAGCTAATCTCGTGGACAGGGATTGAGTCATCCCCATCGAAACATATTATCCCAAAGCTACCCCATTTTTTTTGGAAAAAGGAGGTTATTGTGCCCATCTTATCTTTTATCTGTCAGTATAATAACATTTATACACCATTTTCGCGGATTTAATTTCTTGCAAGGCTTAAATCCCAGTAGTTTCCCGAGATGTAGAAATTTAGTATCCGCCCATTCATTCTCTTCTCATGCCTCACTTTTTATTAAATACTCTCTATCCCTTTCTCTCTGTCTCTCTTTCTCGTAGACACTATATCTCCAATTCATGAATCTCATATTTCACAAGTTTTGCTAATTTCTCTCTCACTTTGCTCCAGATGTTTGTTATCTCCGAGGAGATAAAGAGAAAACGCTGCCACTTTTAAACCTCTTTAACACTCCTGAAATTGTAGTAATTTCCCAGAGTCTGATCTTAACGAATGTGCTGACGTACGTATTTGCTTAGCTAGATAAATCTTGGTGATGTTTTAAAGCGATTTTTTTATTTCTGTTTTTCTTCATTTCCACTCCCCCTGGTACGCGTTTGGAGAGTGTTTTAGACTCATCCTGCGAAAACACTTCAGAGCATTAAAATTAACCATCATTCTTTGTGGGTTTGATTTGTTAGTAGCGTATTTTATGGCTGTGAAAAACATATTCTTTTATGATAAACGTAAAAATAAAAGTTTTCACTTAAGTGGAAGTTTTTTTGTTTCTAATCCATCAGATTAGGTAAGCAAATTTACGAAAAAAATTGGTGGTATTAAAGTTAAAATATAAGTTAAAGGTGTACTTTTTGATCTTGAACGCATACCTATGATAAGAAAAAAATCCGTGGAAAATTAATACTTAAGTTAGAATTACATTGGATGTTTAATATCTTTAATCTATCAACTTAATTTTCCAATATGAACGTGAATCCCGGAAAGCAAGGAAGTGGAATATGCCGCAAGATTGCGGGGGAGTATTGCGCATTCAGAGGAAGCCAATGAAAGTGTAAAGTAGTGAAGCAAAGCATTGGAGTGAAGTCTAGGGAATAGAGAACAGTGAGGAGGCCAGAGATTGAGCTTGCTACACTATTTTTTACTGAAATATTTATTTAACCAATCAACAACTCAAGAGAGAGCACAGTCATTCTACGTGATCTGTAGAAAATACGGAGAACAATGATTAAGAAACAATCTGCAATGTAATGAGCATCAATGTGTAAGTCAACAAGCATTAGAAAATATACTATTACAGAGAACTCGAACGTTAAATAATTTTCCAAAATGTTACTTTTCGAACGTATTCCCATAATTATTCAAAAATAGTTCATGCACCAAAATCATCTAACCTACGATCCTATCTCTTTCAAGTAGATTCGGAGAGATTGTTTTAATTCTTTTCTCTCTAAAGGTTTTGAAACCTGTTGCTACCAGAAATCTCTATTTTGCGGCCACTTACGTAATAAAATATGCTTTACAGGCAGTTTACACAGATTAAATAGATTTTATCTCTCCAAATACCTTAAATATTTAGTAGCCATGCACAATTACATCACGGGTCTGCAGCTAGATGATTATGTTTTTATGATATTTATTGAGTTCAAATTCCTACCTTAAAACCCTTAACAGCCTCCATGAATAGATATTAGTCCGCTACCACTGAGTCCTTGACCTGAAATGTAGTAAGTGCTAAGTTATCTCTGAATTAAATATTTTGGAAGTACTGAAATCGCTCTCTCCACTCCATATTCTCATATCTAAGAGGCCGCAGGAAAATTTCTCCGTTCTTTTATGCTCCAGGGAAATTCATTCTCGTCTCCCAAACCTGCATTGGTCTCCAGATTGCTCGGGATTCAAGTGTCCGCCGGCCTGAGAGTTAAATCGCCTCCTTCCATCTCTCACATAAACCTCTACCCACTCTGCAACCCCAGCATCGATTGTTCCCTGATTCTATCTGCATCTCCACTAAAGGTAGCATTACATTTAGAAAAGCCATCGATCGCAAGTTATAGTTTTCATTAATGAAATGGACGCTAAGCGTGCATGCAAAAGAGATGATAGTGTGTATCTGAAGTTCCCTTAAAGTATTATTAGTTAACAAAAGATATCATATTAAAGATCCAGTTAACCCGTATCAAAAGCCAACTACTTCCCTTTAAGTCTTAGGTTTGAATCCTTTGAGCATTGACTCATGTTTTAATTTTTTATGGATAGTAATTAGCGTCCGATGTACCAGCTAATTGGTTCTTTTGTCAAAAATATTTCTAACCGTCCTCAACCAAATTCTTCCCCCAGAGGTATTCAAAGAAACAAACACCCAAACAACATCCAAAGAAGCAAATACCCAAAGCACAATGATGATAAGATTAGTTCTATTACCATCCGATTGTCGGATAATCCGGCAATCATGCGTTTGAAATTTGCCGCGGCCATGGATATTGTGTATTTAAAATTGGCACAGCCTGTACTGGTAGACAGTGAAAAAATTTTTGTTGTCGGAGCATTTAAAAATTATATTGCTTTTTGATCCCTATACTGTTGTGGTAGATTTTTATAAATAGTTTTAATTCGTAGTAAATTCTGTTATCTGGCCAATTATTTAGAATTAAATATTAATAAGCTCCATTTAATTCAATGAATTGTCCAGCACCTTAAGTTAGAACTTTCACATAATTATCTTAGGCTTTTTGTTCATATTTTTATGAGTATTCCCTATATATCATTGGATTATTAGCGAGTACCTTCTTCACCTTTTAGTGGTAGAAATGCTAAAGACCTGTCAATTCTTCTGGTAACTCCACGTCTGCAATCAAATATTGGCAAGCTCAGCTTCATTCAATAAAATGTGCAGCACCTAAAGTTAGAACTTTTCCGTATTTTATCTTAGGCTTTTTGTCCATTTGTTTATGAGTATTCTCTATCATCCGATTATTAGCGAGTACCTTTCTTCACCTTTTGGTGATAAAAATGCTAAAGACTTGTTAATTCCTCTCTCAACTCCACGTCTACATTGGCAATTACTCCCCTTTTGAGGCGCTATGCGTTATGTGAGGATTTTGAAAGTGTCCACCAAATTGGTAATCATTTTCTTCGCAGAGCTTAGTTGTAACCTCACAATAATTCCTTCCAGACTTTCTTTTCTCTAAAAAGGCAATGTGCCAAGGTCGTAACTCCTGTTTTGAATAAAATAATCTAATGCACAAATAATGTTTCTCTGGCATCCTCTTTTTCTGCTTTGCCAAAGCTCTGGTCACCCCAGGAATGCAAATTATCGAATCGAAATAGTTAACTAACAGCCAAAACATTTTTAAATATAGCAATGGGTAAATTATGTTCTTAACTGAATATCCATAACTAATAGAGGTTGTGGCATGACTTTTATATAGCTGTGACTCCACGAGTCCGTTTTCTATAATAATGATGGGGTTTTGTGCCAGCGAAATTTCAAAAGAAAAAGAGTTTCTGTTTTTCTTTTGTGTTCTGTGCACCTTTTGTAACCACAAGCCAAACGCAAACACACAGTTAGATAGACATATAGAAAACTTAGCACACTACAGACACAACGGACGAGTCCAATCCAACATATCCAAGCACATTATTGAAACAAACCATTCTATAACCACTGGAAACTTACACCTCTTTAAAAACTCCCACCCTGAACACCTACTAGATCCCTGCGAATGCCTCTTTATTCGAAAATACACCAACCGGCTCAATTCAGATTTCGGTCCCATTATGCCCCCCCCCCTCTTTAATCTGGCCACATACAAAAATCACCCAAAATTAGCGTGGCCAGGCAGAACCATTTTTGCATTCCCCTCCATCAACCTCACCCACACTCATGATTATCCTCCTCTCCCCTAGGTTTCCCCTACCATCCACATATTTCCTGCTCCTATCCCTTCCCGTGGTGAATGTTAGTCGAAAAACTATTGCCTAAAGAAGATATACCGAAACGACTGTAGTTTCTCCTCCCTTCCACTATTTTCTCCTCCACCCACCTCCCTCATTTTTCCCAATTGCTCCCTTTCTCCCAATTGCTCCTCACCCTTCTCCGTTCCTTTCTCTCACCTTGATACCAAATCGTGTCACACATAGTTATAAAATAAGCGATATTTTCAACAGCCCCCCTTTTGTATCCAGTGTTATAGGTATTCAGATAGTTTTTCCCCATCTATGACTGCCTCTAATCTTTAAGATAGTATTCCAAAACTGTGGAACATCCTTCACATCCTCCATCCACAATTGGTACCGAACTGGTCTTCAAAAACTAAGTGGCTTTCCTTGTGTGGTATTTTCTTCCCTCTTTTCCTACTCACTCCCCCCTCTTGCTTCTCATATTTTGCTCCTTCCGTTTTTCCCCTTTACTAATTAATTTTTAAATTGGCTAAGGAACAAGTCCCTTAAAAATTTAATTTTTAAATGATTAAATTTAAAAATATTACATTTTGAGATACTTTTGGTAAAACCCATTCATTATCACAAATGTCCTAGCGTGAGTTCATTAGTCAGCTATTCAATTACACTTAATGGAAAAATAATCTATCTAATAAAGTTGTGTGCGACTTTTAGTTTTTGTGAACAGTATGACCCTATTTAGGGAAAAGAGCAGATCGAAAAAACTATTCCGGAAAAGTAGTGAGGTTTACTCCTATTTTAATAATTTTAATTTCAATAGCATAAAGATTAATTGATCAATATTCAACAGGTACGTAATGTGTGTCGTCATGGTAATCTGATATCAGCTATTGATATCTATAAATATAAGCAAATAAAAATAGTCGTCGCAGTCTCACCCAAGCCACTGGAGCTATAGCTTCACTCGCTAAGAACTCATTTTATAAAATAAAACCTCCAAGTAGAGATAAAATGAGTTGAAATATTTTTTTTTAATCTGGTTCTCTTCACTCGTATATATCGTATTTATCTTAAGACTACTTTATGATTGGAGGAAATCGCTTATTTTGCTTACAAAAGGCTAATTATTTTAATTCTGTCACGATTTATATATATATATATTGCATGACCGAGAATTTCTCTTATATTGGAAAATTACTTGCCTTTTCAGGAGGTTACCCTGCTACCTTTCCTTATAGAAAGAATGGTCATATACAATAGCAAAGAGATAATGTCAAAGAGATTCGTATAAAAACTGATCTTTAACTTTACTCTGCAAGTGATCCTTATGGCTTTTAGGAATGCCAGTGGAATGTTGTCTTGTACCAATAGCATTTAATAATTTCAAAATAAATACTTCACATAGGAACTTTATTTTCTTAGTAGTCAGATTACTTTTATTGATTAAAATTTGGTTAATGTTAACATCAATCGTTTTATTACTGTTTTTAACAGCTTTGAAGTCACCTGTGCACTTCATTTATGCGTATGTTAAGTAAGGCTTGTTAACCACAATACATAAATCGTCTAAGAGCATCATTAAAGTTATGCTTGAATCTTAAAGCTCCCAAAACGTGCTACAAAAGTTTTAATTTATGTCAATAGCTATTATTAAGAATTAATAATGTCATTTTTCCTTGAAAACGGATAAAATTCTGTAAATTAATTGCGTAGAGATTTGTGTAGGATAGATATTTATTAGTTTTTAAACTGAGCAGAATTATACATGTAACGCAGGTAGGTACCAATGGTAAATATATAAATATTGTAATATTTCACTGCCCTTCATTTTTAGCTCTCCGTTCTTTGTTATCCCATTAACTATATTTTCCCCATCATTTTAAAAGTAAAAAAGGGAAGTATTCCATAATTTATTGGCATTTGACTACTTTTTTAGTTTTGACAGACTAATTCAGTGTAAGTTCACTGAGGAGTTTTCTTGTCCTGCGATGTAATGTTTAGAAATGAAATTGTAAAATACAGCCTATATTTTAAGATCTTTCGAGTCCCAGCTCGTGACTAAAGAAATGCCTGGCACGATTTTGAATACATCCGTCTGTGTTTCTGATGCCAGTGTTTCTTGTTAATGCCATGATACCAATATAAATAGTCTTAAATTAGTTCCTAAATTACGAGGTTATGAATCTCATAACAGGGTCTAACAATCTTACAAAATTTCATTTCGTGGCCGCGAATCAGACTTGGGCAGACACAATAAAACCAGGCAGGTCACGAAACACGCACTTCATCCTCCGTCTGTGAGGGGAAGCCTAGAATTGCATCGCTTCTCAAACCAAGCGCGTAAAACGAACGGGAGCAAGCGCGAGGATAACACACTCCACAAATCTTCAGCAAACAGCGCGTGGAACATCACCAATGCTCTCTCATTCCTTCCTTCCTGTGCTCACCACCTCGGCATTATTAATCCTCGAAAAATTCACTTGACGTTCAACTTCGCATTCAGCGGAAGCAGTACTTAAAACGCGCAATACCTCCGCGTGCCGCATACATACGTTTAAGTATGTATGTTTACATCCTCCCTCCTATCCTCCCATCCGTTTAAATGCCTATCCCA
>LYUA01002588.1:43257-58677 GCA_002093875.1 Calopteryx splendens
CCCCCCCCGCGGCGCCTTCTACCGAGGGGGCCGAGAGTCCGTGGGGAAGCGGAGGAGGGGCGGCAGCGGACAGTTTGATTCGCGGGAGGGGGGTGGGAGCTTTGGGTGGGGAGTTGGTGAAGTGGGAGCGGGGGGAAATTTCGGGAACGAAAGGGTTCTAATCCTGAAATAGGGGAGCGGGGAGGGGTGCGGGCACACGGTGGCGGGACGGGGCAAGGGGTTTTAAAAGCGGGGTTCCCGGAATTGGCAGGGGGAATTGGTACTTGTCGGTCGGGCGGGAGAGAGGTGGCGAGGGCACGTCCGATGGTTGGACGCCTCAAATCCCTCGAAAGGACAGCTACAAGGGACCCGCCCGCGGAGTCGATAATTGGACATCCCGGGTTCGCTAAAATTCCATCCCTCCACGAAAAATTAAGGATTCCGCGAGGGAAATGTGACAGATTGGTGGAAGTGTTTCCGTTAATCGTGAATGCTTGTTTTCATTAAATAAATCCCGAAGAGTTGCAAACTCTCCACCGACCTTTTTTGAACCATTTTTACGAAAAGTAATCCGACAAATTGACCGATCACATTCTCACTTTCACACAGGTTTTAGTTTCAGAGTCTCTTCCCTGTGCCCAATAACTTGTGGTGAGTGAAACTTCACGCTAAGAAACAATGAAGTTTGGTAATTCACACATCCCTTGATCCCTACATTAAAAATTGATGAAAGTAGTTGGGTTAAGAAACGTAATCGAGATAATAGATGTGATTTCAATTGGTTGATAGATATTGTGCCGTGCCTATTATATTTTTCTATGATTTGAAAAAGAATCCTAAGCTTTGAGATGATATAAATTTCCTCCCCATGTGTCTTTCTCTTGATTCACTAAAGACTTAAGTAAGCTGTTAGAGTAATTAATTTTTAGCGCGTTGCTGTGAAAGTATATTCTCCACTTAAGACTTAGTTTCATATTTTTATTGCTCAAAAGCAGCTCTTTTCGTCATAAGTCTTAACATTCTAAACATGCATTGCATACAAGTGAAACCTGTTGTGCGCTCGTAAATACAACTCAGCAAGCCCTTGATGTGCGGTGAAAGCAGCTTTGAGATTCTCACGGGGTTTTTTTTAATGAAGATTCTTTAGTTGAGCTGAAAAATAAACTTGTGAGCTATTTCAATGATCTCACTTAATACCCCTATATTCTGCCAGGTCACGAACTCTTCCATTAGTTACGCTTCTGAACCCATGAGGAATTAAAAATTGCGACGCCTTTAAAGGCTTCATAGAAGGGTGCTGCTCGTGTTTTCCTGTCAAGGAAACCGTAATGGCCTTTGAAATATCTCTCAGTTTTATTTCCCTCTCCAAACAGGCGAGTGTCATTTTTATCGCTTGGATGTTCCCTGAGAAAGCGAGTTCCTATGTGACCTGCTTTCCCGACGCGATAAAGCGTTGTTGCAGCTCCTCTGGAGGAGGACTTACGTAAGGGCGTCCTTTATGTTTCCTTCTCCTATTTGTTGAAAAAAATGACGCCGTTCTTTTTGTGACCCAGTCCTCTCCCCGAAAGATGAAGTGACCGAAATGCGGGGCTCCCTCTCCTCAATCCCTCCAGTCTCTGCTCGATGGGGAGAGGCGGCGGAGTGGGTGGAGAAACCAGCCTCCTTTCCACGTATCTCGCTCACGGCACTTTTTGTTCCTCTTCCCATCATCGCTCGCCCCGACCTCGTCTCCTCTCCCACACACACCCTCCTGTTTATTCGTTTTTTTTTTCGGGGGTGGGGGGAGGGACGGAATCCTCTCCCTTTATCCTTCACTGCTTTCCGTGGGAGAGACAAAAAAATCCACAGCCGTTCGCTCCCTTGGGATCCTCTTACATGATTTTACGTCCCCGTTCACATTTCCGTTCCCCTCCCGAGAGTTTGTTTGAGGTTTTTTGAGCACTAATTTTTCTATTTACCGATTTCCTTTATTATTATTTTTATTATTTACTCCACTTTTTTTTTCGTTATGATCTCACCATAAGCCCATTTCAAAGATTTTCCCTAACCTTGGTGTAGATTCCTTTGCGTCCGCTGGAACATTCGGTTTCCCCTGCCGAATTGTTTGATAACGCTTTTCTTTTAAGTCACAGTAATCAAACCAAAATGGTTGGCTTGATGGGTGAGGTGGGGCTGATGGGTGAAGCTAACGGTGTTAAGAGTCAAAGGAATAAGATTTAGTAATACCCTCTCATCATTTCATTAAGAATTATTAAACAACATGCTGTGCATAGCTATAATTAATACATTCAGCGATTGCATTGGCAGAGATTTTATTTTGTCTGGCTTATTCAGTTCAGGACCCTAGGTGAAGACGCAAAAAAAACTAGTGAAGACGTTGATATGGAGCGTGGTTTGTGTAGCTTAAAAAAAATGGTCGTTGAGACTGGAGGACAAAATAGGTTTCAAGGCTTTTTAGATGTGGGTGATGAGAAGAATGAAAAGGTAAACGAACGAAGACGTTCTGGGCATGGTATGGGAGAAGGCTGTTGAGCGATATCCAAGGAATACGGGTAAATTCGATACGAAATATTCGGATAAGCTTCACGGTTCCGGGATTAACTTTATGGAATTTTACCATGATGGAAGAAAAAGAGATAAACTTTGTAAATTCCACGTAGTAAATTTATTATACGACCTCGATTTCGATACTTTCGATCATCTTCAGATCAGCTTTAAAAATAAATTAAAACAAAAAATAGAATATAAATATGTATAAATGATCTCTTAATGCTTTTAAGCTCGTTTTTTTATACTTAGCGGCCTACTTTCGCTGTAATTTAAACGAATTAATTTTTTTTCAACTTAATTTTAATTTAATTGTTGAATTGGGTTGGAAAATTTGCATTATAATATCGTATGCCAAAGTGGAAGCTACTTATTCAATTTTATCCACAATGTTGTTTTATAATTCTTTGAAGTCCCCCGTTCCTCAGGTTGTTTAAATTCCAACGTACGAGTGCAAATTTAAGGAAGAATGACGCTACAGCACAAAAGAATGAGACAATAACTTGGTTCAGGGCTTTTGTTGGATGGTAGACGATAGCATTCGGTGGAATATGGAGATACGTATATTTCCCAGAAGTGATAATTTTGAGAGTCAAGCTCGGGGTGTATTTTAAGGCCAAACATCTTCCCAAGGGCGATGTTGCCCCTTGATTAGGGTGTCATTCTCCACAGGAATGTGCGCAATAATGTAATCCCCTCAACCCTTTGTCACACCTCGGCCCCTTCCGTACTCTTTAACTCGGCCCCATTTCATCGCCCCCCCCCCTCCGCCCTCTTCATCCTCTTCCATCGTCTTCGTCATCGATTTTGGTGCGCCGGGGAGAGGTTTCCAAGAAATTGGAGGATGAAAAATAATAACCGCCCTCTTGTTCTCCGAGGCGGGGAGGAGAAGAAGGGGGGGGAGGGGAGATAAGGAAAGGAGGGCGTACCTCGGCGAGGGAGGAGATGAGATCCCCCGCCCCCTCCTCCCGGTGCCCCCCTAGGCTCCCTCTCTCTCTCTCTCTCTCTCTCTTCCTTAATTTCATGTTTTCCACACCGCGCAATCTTGACTCAATTTTTTTCGGGTGACCTCAGCGGAAAATTCGTCGTTTCTTTTTTTCCTAGTTCTCTCTCTCTCCCTTACAGCACAAGGAATGAGAGCGTCGTGTGGCGTATCCCAAGGTCCTGTTCGGGGAAAGAGAACGAAGGGGTTGAAGATATTTTTAGGGTGTGGGCTTTCTTTCGGGGTCGGAAGGTGTCAAATGGGTGGACGTTGATTGGAAGGTGGGATGAGTCCGGCTGGCCAGAGTCAAAAGGATCGCCACAGAGAGCGTTGGAACGACGTCCGCTCGCAAATTCCGTCGCGCCAGTGGTTGATCTATTTTCTGTTGTGCTCGGGTGATTGCGAAGAAATTTGCGTCTGCTAAGGTGTCCTGAGGGTATGAAAGTTTTTTTTGGAAATTGGGATGCACGAAAAAAGAAGCTTCGGCATACCATTTACTCACTCCGTGAGTACGTTACTCACGTGCTCACTTTGTGTACCTACGCTCACTGTGCGTGGGCTCACACTGCCTTCGCATGTCCAGAAAGAGTAAATGCATCAAAATATTATAACCGTGTCACATTTTTACCTTGACTTCTCTGCTTCTTCAAATTATTAAGTTTTATACTGAAATGGTGCATTATATCAATTGTGCGCTCAATAAATTCCATACCTAGTGGCTAAACTAGGAAAGTAAATGCTTAATTTCCGGAAAAATACTTTAAATTATCCATATTATCGTTACTTCTTACGACTCAATTCCAACTGACTACCAAGAATGACTTTGAGGTCTAAAAGAATGGAATTATCGAATCCTGAAATTTTAGATAAATATTATGGCACGTTTTTCCTTAATTTTCATTTTTATCTTATATTTCATTCTCCCTTCCGCCCGTTTTCACGAATACATGAATTGCTTAGAACGTCCAGGAGATGAGGCGATTTACTTCTTTCCGCTTCGGAAATTGGCAGTCCACGGGTGGATTTCTTATCACTCACTATATGCTGGAGGAGTATCCAATGGCTGTGAAGGGGTGAGCGTAGTCATCCTTCAAAAATAACTTCGTGAGTGATTACGGAAAATTGTGCTGAACTCCTCAAAATGATTACAGGGACGAAAGATCTGTATTTTATTGAAATCAAATCCATCTTTCTATAAAATATTCTCGGAGAAAATTAGTCTGTTTCATGGAACTAAATCCTATTCCACAATCCAACTTGTGTGTCTAATGCGATTTTAATTGTGCCGGAATGTAAAAAACTTTGCAGTTATTTTTATTTTTCAATTTTGTGACTGTTCTGCATCATTATCAAGGCGTTTATCAGGATGTGTGATCCCTTACATGATGTAAAAATCAGCAGAAATGAAAATTCTACTTGACTGCATTTTAATCAATATTAGATATGTTTTACAGATCTCCAACCCGTTATCTTCTGATAATCATAAAATCTTATCTGAATCAGAATCTGATAACATTATGATATATCCGTAAATCCTATTTATAATTACAATGCGCAAACTATGCCGAAGACGTTTGTGGTATACAGAGTTATTATTGCAACATAGCCATTAATCTTATTTCCTTAGATTTGAGATCTTTTAGATCCAACTCTCCTTAATTTTGCTCTCTACGTCATGTGGTTATTGTTAATTTTTTTCCTGTGGCATAGCATTCATCGCTTTCTTCCTGACTCTGCTCTCTTCATTCCTCTTCCTTTCTTCGTTTAACTTCTTCAATTCTACATATGTCTTCACTTTCCCGTCTGCCTCCGTCTGTTTCAATTATTTCATCAGGGGTTCTCCTTTATCTCTCTTCCGGTACACTTTTCTTCCAAAAACAGTCTCCAGGCAGCGATTCTATCTCAAAATGTCTCCGATAATTTTAATCACTGTTTTCTAAAGACTGCCTTAGCCTAATCTTCTTGAAACGTCTTCGTTAGTCATCCTATCCTTATATCAGTTTTTCATCAATCTGGAACTGCATTCCTATTGCTTTCTCTCATCATTTCCTTTCTGCCATTTATAAAATTTACGTCTCCTTCCTCCTGACGCTAAGTGATGCTTGAAAGTTACAAAAGAAGTTTGCTTTGCCTTATTCATTCATTTTTCACCACTTTCGCCGCTACTCTTCACCTTGACCATTTTCCACTGTAATCAACATAAAGGTCAGTTTTTGACAGTTGACGGTAGGCATCACCCCGAACTAATATCTTAGGCGTTAGGCATTCACGGTATGTCACCAGATGATGCTCCTGGGCCACTTCCGGTTCCGCTTACGGTTCTGGTGAACAGAAAAACCGCACCGCCTGGAATTTACTTGGGCTTGTGCAAATCCTCCAGGATTTGAACTCGGAACTCTCCGCTCAACACCCCAACGCTCTACCCACTATGCTACTACGCCGGCTACTGTGATTTCTACTTAATTAAGAATCAAATAGTACTTACTATGTCATCAGTAGTTATTTTATTTTTCCAAATGTGTAGATGGGTATTGGACTGAATTAGTGAGTTTGGCTGTCGAAGCTAACTGCGCCATAACTCATTCGAATGTGTCGGATCGCTTGTTATTTGAATGATTGAGCACGTCTTCCCTTCACCTGAGGTTATGGCTCAAAGCAGCTCTCCCGTTCTCCGTTCCAGGCAAACTCTTGGAGGAAGATCCGCTCGCAGAAGGGCGTTTCAGTGCCGAGGGGGAGACGAGGCCACACGGCCCTCGTGCACCGCGGGGCCATGCTCCTCTACGGCGGCTATCAGGACCTCAGGGGATCCTGCTCCGAGCTCTGGGTATTCGACTTCGGTGAGTAATGCTCCTCCATTTCACTTGGCGCTCCCATCCCCTTCCTCCCTGCGTCGGTCGTGGCCAAAGTGCCGCATCATTCACATCGATTCGTTGATGTGTATTCCAATAAACGAAGATGGGCCGAAAGATGTAACTAATGTACTGAAAACGATCTCCCATCACCCTTAACGCCTTATCTACCTCTCCCCTACCTCCTTCGCCATGCGACTCAAATTGCCCCGCGACGTTTCGCCCACGGATAATTAATCGTAGCAGGTAAATCATCTTTTTTTGGTATGTTTCAATATGAATTTGAAATTTGAATCACTTCCTCCTTAAATTTGTTCACTACTGCTGAAATATTTTCCTCGAGGACGGTACGGATGGATTTCTTCTAATATACATCCTGCACCTCAGCATTCTGTTTGACTCTGTAATACTTTTCCCCGTGCGATGTAAACTGCGTCTCCGCTGCATTTTATTTCAGCGGAGGTTTTATGAAAATTCGAGGAAATAATGGCGTTTTTATTCAAAACTCGGTTCTTCGCCGGAATGTCTACATAATAGCAAATAATAGGTACGTAAGGGCGTCTTACTATTTTTTTAAGTATCTAGATTTATTGGGTAAATCTCTGTTTATAACTAATGTTTAAATTGGAGATAATGTTATAATATATATACAATGTATATACTCGTAATTATGTTATTCCCATTTTAAAGACATAAGACATTATATTTCCCTTGAAGTATATAATCGTATCTCAGGAAATTCCGGGTGCACACGACCATATGTTTTGTAATTATTCCTTCAATGTTTAACTTCTGAATCCATAGTTTCCTAAGGTCGCGCATTTCTTTGTCTCTCCAATCGTCCCTAACATCTGCCGTTTCACCTTTCTTCGGATATTCGTGAAAGCGAAGTATTGTTTTGAGTGCAGTTTTGAAAATCATTCGGGTGGACAACAGTACCGATTAGATTTATTTCTTCTTTAGGAACGTCCCTATTCTCTTCCAATTCACAAAAGCGTACGCAAATACGATTAGACAACGCAATTCCCGGACTGTTGTTTACATTTCTTTTCCCCACCAATTGGCGTATCGCTTGTCTGGGGCCTACAAAGGTCGTCATGTGCCGCAGAATGACTCTTTTTAGGAATGGCGATCAAAATTTATTTAAAGAAATCTTCTAGTCAAATTCTTTTCTCATAAATGTTACGAATAAACCCAAGAAAGCCTTCCTTCAGTTATTCCCTGAACACTTGAGGAATCCCATCGAGGCATCTCCGACTGCGTTCTGCGCCTTCATTTCCCACCCTTTCGTCTGCCTCTCTAGTGTTTTGGATGAAAGAAATCCTCATCCACGTGGCTTCCCACTTTACCTCCCACAAAATTACTTAAAATCATGCAGAGCGGGAAATATAGGACCTTTCAGAAAGTTAATCGGTGTCAGGAATAAATTGATACGGCTCGTGTTTACGTCAGCCGGCCCGATTTCTAGGCCAAAATTTTTACGCTCTTAAACGCAATGATCCGTGGTAAACTGTGTTTTCATCTTAGGTTTTATCTTTGACTTGTAAAAATCACATTAAATCATGCACGTGATGTATTTTTTGTCATTTCCTTGGCATATATTTTCACCGGGGACGGATAAAAATTACTCTTTGTAAATTGAATTTGAATGATATGCGAGATTATTATAGAATTTCCTGCGTTAAGGCACTAATGGCGAAACTTTTTTGGGCGAGTATTAATAAAAGCGGTCGAGCTGAAAAATAGAGAAAAAATGTGTATCGTGACTTTAAAAAAAATTCAGCTACAGTGTTAAAAATATTCTCCGTTTTGTTTCCACATTTTATGTAAAAACATGTTTTCAAGCATATTTTCAACTGCGTGGTTGTGACTCGTTTCTCCAAGTAATGCCTGCCGCTGTGACTGTTAAAAATGTGATAATTTGTTGAAATAGACGAAAATTGGACCAGAAACGGTACAAGTATCGTAGTGAAGCATTTTACTTTTTTTTCTTCTGCGCCTTTAATAAAATCAGGGTTTGACTGGAGTTGATTATTTACGGTATTGTATTCATATTAATTGTTCAGTACTTGATAAACAGTCATAAATAATTTACAGATTTACTACTTTATTTCCAAAATTCACGTTAACTTAACGAGAGAAATGTTGTTTTCCCGAAATAGTTAAAGATTCCCCATCATAACTCAAACCCTCAGATATAATAACGGCCCATAAATAAATTCCATTCTTTCTAAATATTCGCATGCATTAATTTTTATCTCCAGGGTCTGTAATGCTTTTACTTTTCACAGTGTCGTTAAAAAAATCCACCTTTGCGCATTTATGAGCTTGTAAAAATATATTCTTTCAATTTTTTTTTTTACAATACCGCCCAAAACGTCCAAGTACCTATTCTTCTTCTGTTTTCCCGGAATCCATTTCCCGGCGTAAATATCATCCCGACCGTGTGCGTGAAATAAATTTCCTGAGGGTAAGTTTCGTCCTTTTTTCCCCGGGACCATCGCTGGCGACCGTGTCGTATCAGTTGGTTGGAGAGTTGCATGGAAACCCCCAGACGCCTAATCCCCCACCCCCATTCCTCATACCACCTCACCCCCTCCCATCTCGCCCTTCCCACTTATAAAAGAGTGTCTCCTCCCTCGTCTCCACACACGCACCAACCCCCGCCCTCTCGTCCATCGGTTTATACAAGGGATGCATGCTCCCCGTGCAGCGGGGTGCGTTGTCGAAGTGGAAAAAAATTCAAAGTGAGCAATCTGGATGTTTCTAAACGCAATATATGTGCCTGCTCTAATGAGTAAAAATATTTCCAGAGTAAAATTTTTAATCGTAAATAAAAGAAATACTTTAAGAGCAGTTATTACAGCACCATGGAATTGTTTCTGATGTTTTCTTCATCGCAGTCCTCTGAGGTTCGTGTGACAGCCAGAGGAATGAGAGAACTAAGATAATTAAATTTTAATAGCTTAGTTTATTGATAGATTTTAAGAATTACTTAATGATTATCTGTAACTATTTACCATAAATCATTCAAATTAAATGTTAATATGTGAGTCATATATACTTAAGTTATAGTTGCCCTGGTATAGTCTTATATTTTTTCTTGAATTTTATAAGTACTTAATCTACGTAAGCAGGGCAAAGATGCGACCGGAGTTGCTTTTTTACCTAAAAAAGATTTAACGGCTTTATCTTTGGTGGTTGCTTTATTAAAACAGTCGCAAAAGTGGTGAGTTTTTGTTCAAACAGGATAATCAAATCATAATTTCTAAAGCACACCTAATAATGATGGGGGATTGAAATACAGAGTTGTATGCAGGAAGGTACCTCTTTCATTACATTATGATTAGGTATAGACTTAAGGACAGATTTATTATCTCAAAAAGCTTCCCGAGGGCGGATGAAGGTTCGAACCATAATTAAGTTCTTATGAAATACAGTTTAAAATTTGAAGGAGTGTCAAGGGGCAGGAAATTCCGAAAGTGGAATGTTGAAGCTTTAAAGAAATGAAAAAGAGGGAATACCAAGAAACACTTAATAAAAAATAAGTGACGACACGGGGATGGGAATTGTAGAGGAAAGGTGGGTAGCCCTTAGAAAAACTGGATAGCAAGAGCTTCAGAGAAAACATTAGGAACGGTAAATACGAAAGGAATTAAGAAAAAAAATGTCAGGAGAAATTATTAGAAGGATGGAAGAGAAAAGAAAATGGATGAATGTCAACAAGTGATTGGGAAGAAGAATGAACGGAGAACTAAATAATTACCTGAGTCGAGAAACCAATAGGGCCAAGAAGACGTGGTGGAAAGAGCTGAGTGAGGATATAAAGAAATTCCAGAGGCAGGAAAAAGTAGAAACGATTTTTAATAATAGAATTGTAAGGATTTAGCAGAGGAATGACTATACCGAGGCATCTAAATGAGATAGGAAAGGTACTAGCAAAGGATTCGGGCGCAAATAGTGCGTAGAATAACTTTATGGTAAAGAGATTAGTCCAGCTAGCTTAAGCGTAGGATGGTAATGGGAGTTGGACCAGGAATACTTGGATTCAGGAATACTAGACTATAAGATAGAAAAAGCATATCGAAAAATGGATTCGAATAAGGTAGTAGGAATAGATAATATTCCTACGAAATCACCAAAGAGTTTAGGGAACAATAGAGGGAAGAGATTTTTTAGACTAATTAGTAGAATTTATGAGTAAGGATTCTGGCCAGGCTCCAACAGATTAATATTGATCTCCTCCATCCCAAGAAATAGTAATGCATCCGTTAAGTGAGGAATAGAGAACGATCTGTATTATTTCACACGCATCAATTGTAGATGAGAATTATCAATAAAAGGTTGCATAGTAGCGCAAGCAACTACCTAATCTAAGATCAGTTTCGGCGTAGTAAAGCGGAATATAAGAATAGACTGGAGGAGTAAGCGACTTATTAGAAACCTGTATATTAAATCAGGCGTCACAAGTCGGGAAATGTGGGACGGAGGGAGAATCTGGGTGGCTAGTGAAATAAATAACGAGTAAGCAAAGGCAGTCGGTTATCGCCAGTCCTTTTTAGCTACTATGCTGAGGAAATGATAAGGGTGGCATGGGAAGGGCTAAAGTGGAGATGAAAAGAAACTAAGCCATTTGGGTTTGCAGATGATTAAGATATATTCAGAAAGCCATGGTATTGCAATTATTGTTGAGTGCCTTACAGGATCA
Organism: Calopteryx splendens; assembly: GCA_002093875.1. Classification (NCBI taxonomy): domain Eukaryota; kingdom Metazoa; phylum Arthropoda; class Insecta; order Odonata; family Calopterygidae; genus Calopteryx; species Calopteryx splendens. The sequence goes on from LYUA01002588.1 coordinate 54,323, forward strand.
AAGCGGCATTAAGATTGATTGCAAAAATTTAAAACACGGCACAAAAAATATTAATCGCAAAAAGGACCAAAGTAATAAGATTCTTAAGAAGTGAGAAGGCTAAGCTAAACATTAAAGTGAGATAAAACGAACTAGATCGGGTGTAACAATTTATATATTTGGAAAGCATTTTGGAGGAAAATCGACCAAATAGTGGAGATGCCAGAGAAAAAAAGCTTTGGCGAAAGAAGCATTTGCTGGATGAAGCGAATTGATGACAGGTGTAAGTGCACTAAGTAAAAAAGCGAATAAAAGGGTAGTAACGGCTTGAATATAAACGGTAGCGTTGTATGGATCCGAATCCTGATCTTCGAGGCAAGAGGATGAAGCATAGATTGGAGGCTTTTGAGATGTATTGTGGAGAATGAAGAATATAAGTTCGACTGAAACCAACGACGAAGTTTTTATGTAGTTAAAAGATAGAGGAAGTTGTTAGGCGAAATTGGAAGAAGGCAGAAGAGGTCGGTGGAGGATACAGTGGGTGGTGCTGGGATAGAAGGTAGAATGTTAGGTGAGCAGGGAAGATGAAAGGAGAAAATCGAATCTTTAGATAAGTAAAAGGTAATAGTTTTAAAAGATCAAAAACGACCTTTAATAGGTAGATGGCAGATTACCTATTATGATGTTGATTCAATTAGCAATATTATGTATATATATATATATATAATATTGCTCATTGAATTAGGTGCTCCTTGAATTAGGTGGCCCACGTCAATATATATGCATTGATGTGGTAACTAGGATATTAATTCATACGTGGTGTGAATTAATATTCTAATTCCATTCTCGTGAAAAAAGTTTTTTTGCGCTAAATGGCAGCTAATGACGAAATATATTTCGTTAAGAGTGTATTGTATCGTTGATATGTATTGTAACTTTCTGGTGAAATAAGGCAGATATCGTACATGAACATAGTGCTTTGACTTTTGGTTATTTTTTCCACTAAAACTAACATTCCACCCCATTATTGTCTCCCATTTCCTCCCCCCCTTTTCCCTTCCCCCTTCTGCTTCTTCCGGGTGAGTTTTTCTCCCCATAAGCATTTTTATTGCGTTCTTCCACAGCGCGTCATCTCGTCTACCCTTTGAGGTATTATTTTATGAATAAATTCCACACTGCTCCCCCGCCAATAAGGGGTAGCCCATCCCGGGACGTTATGCGTCTCTAAGGGCTTACTTTTATTGTTCGTTTGGATCTTTGGCATCTGGCCAAGTTTTTTTATATTTTAATCCCCATCCTCTGAATCTCTCCTCTTAATCCCTTGCCTCTCGTGGAACGAAATTCGTCTCTTCTGAGTGAGTCTACGTCTGTCGTTTTTCTTGTGGACCGTTTTCAGAGATGTGTTAGTGCGGCCGGAATGCGACGTGCTAATGGACTAAAGAAGAAACTTTAGCCCCTGAGCTTATTTTTCCTCCATTTGTGTTTCACGTTTTCTGAAGCTTAAAGCGGAAGTATATTTCTTGTGTATTCCTCTGCCGGTGTAACTTCAGGAGTTCTCTCTGAAATATATGGTCTTCTTAAATTAATGTCCTTAGAGCACTACCTATTATATGGATTTTTTCCTAAAAGTCATCCAAGAATATTTTTTACAGGTTCTTCTGGTATCCATATATGTGCCCATTCAGCTTTATATTATTAAAGCACGTTAGATAAACTGTTTGATAATTAATGTCGAGATGATTCAGATTATGATTCATAACGGACGGAATGGCATCCTGCAAAATTCAAAATTTATTTGAATGTTCATTTCATGTAGATAATATATTGTGTAGTTTTTAATTGAATGTTGACGAATCCTTGTTGGGTAAGGAGCCGATATACTTGTCCAATTTCTGCAGAAACGAATTTCAGAGGGAAAATATGGGGTCTCTAGCCAAAAGGCAGTATTTAACTCATGAACCCATTGTTTTCTTAATTGTCTTTTATCATATGAGGCTTATGTTCAATGCTTAGGTTTTTTATGTGAGTTCAGTTTTTGAAAAAATATACTTTCATTCTAGCATTCTTGAAGAGATTCAAAGCCGTGAACATTTTCCCTCCTGTGATATATGTCCAGTAAAGATAATATATTTTTTAATTCAGCAAAATTACCATGACAATATCTCTATCCCCATAACATGTAGTATTTGTCTATTTTATGAAGTCCATGAAAATTAAATAACTCTGGGCTTATCTATTTTAAGTTGAGTAATCCTTTATACAGGGCTTATATTCATTTGACAATGTTATTAGAATATAAATGACATTTGAAAACAAATTTTGGTGAAAATCGAAAGCTCTTGTTTTATCTGTGAGTAAAATTAACTCCATTGTTTCCTTCGTTTTGTATTTCTCTAATCACAATTTCCATTCTTCTGCATCGCAAACTGAATTTTAATTTTTCCAAAACGTTTTAAAAAACCCCACCGGGCAGTGGGTACTTATGTTCATAATTTGCAACGTGAACGACGGTAAATGTCCCCTTAGCCTTCTGTATCCGCGTCCCTCCCCAGCGAACCTAATTTGCGCAGTGTTTATCTAAAAATGATCTCGAAGCATCCGAATGGATCCTCTCTCCCCAGGCGCGATGCTAAAGCTTAAAATATATATATATATATATATAAATTTAGTGATGACGTCTTAACGGTCCGCGTGTGTCCCCATCCAATCTCTCGCGTTTACCCCGCGCCTCTTATCGCTCGCTCAACTTTTCACGCGTCTCGAAGTAGGTATGCGAGGAGGAGGGGGCAAAAAATTCAATTCCGAATGCCTAACCGGAGTTTTGGGTTTCGAAAATTACTCGAGGTTGGCCGCTCTTGTAGTAATCATTCCGCGGTCGTAAAATGTGGACGCGTGTGGAAACGAGCGCAGCAGGAAGCGGGGGGGAGGGCATTGGGGAAGTGAACAGTGGCGTGGGAGAGTGGACGTAAAATATATCCGGGGTCGGAGACCCGAGTAGGAGGAGAGAAAAGGAAAGGAGCAAACCACGAGCGGCGGAATGACAAGTGGGCGTCGCAAGCGGGGAGCATGCACTCCAGCTGCCCGCGGCGAAGGGCGAGAAGGTCCGTGAATAAAATACTCCTTTATGCTCTAAATGCGTCGAGCGCGGTTATATATATGCGTGTGTGTATATATTCTGCTGGACTTTCCCACTGGAGTATCACGGAACTTAGAAAGGAGAGGAACGCGGGCGGGGCATTGTTTTCGACATCAACATTTCTCTTGTTCCATGAAAGTAAAATAATCTTCTAGAGTGAAAGCGAGAGTTGTGTAATTCAGTGAAAAGCAATTATATACCTTTGGGATCCCTGGGTAATATCCATTTTTTTTATTTCGATTTTAATCCGGGTGCACAACAATTTTTACCGTGCAAGCTTCATGAACATTATCAACGCTGAAACCAATGAATTTCATAGTTCCCAAATGTGTACAGGTATTTCGACATTAATAATTCTTAATTTTTCCTAATGTACCAACAAAAAAAAGAATATTAACAAGGGCTAACTTTGTGAAAAAAATATTAACATAGGGATATTTCAGTGCCAGTGATATTTTTTTGCATCGAAAGTGTAGGTATTCTTTCTTCAGTTGGGGTTTGGAAATGTCCCTCACAACGATCAGGTATCAAACATCAGGTCACATGTTTCACGCGTCACTGGTCCATGTTCTATCATTTTGTGGGAATCGGACCAGAATTCGGCATCCAGAGTCTGCCTCGTCTCTGCGGAGCAACTTGGAAAAGGACAATAGGGTGCGAAATCTCTCTTTATTAGCTACACGGGATGAAATTGCGGAAATTCTAGACGAATGTAAAGAGCTACTCTTCAGTGCAGATGCTCGTAGTTCACGTGTTATGTCATTCGGTTTTCAGGAATTTCTATTACTAGCTCATGTATGTAACGTGCCTTTCAAATGGGTTTGCACTGTCCAACAGAAGACATGCGAAGTTGACTAATCCAGGTAATACAAGAATATTGCGTATATTAGATCATCCAGCTTGTGCATACGTACTCGCATGTATTCCTCGTCTGGAAAATTGCTTTTGGTGGGGCTGAACATTGAGAAAACCAACGTAATTGCTTAGTTAGATTAAGTGAAATAAATAAATCGGAAAATGCCGTGTAGAGACGGTAGGAGGGGAGCAAAACTAGAAAAGATGCTTGGAAGTAACTCGGGAATGCAGTACAGGAGGTACTAGAGAGAAAGTCCTACAAAAATCTCACTTCAACATGCACCAAGTTGAAGTAAAATAAAAAATTTATGATGGCTATATTTTCTGTTTACGCGTTTTCGGTACTAAACTGAAAAACGCCATAGTTTTACAGTGAGCATTTTTG
>LYUA01002588.1:68268-80582 GCA_002093875.1 Calopteryx splendens
TCCGGGATTCGGGGGACGGGTTTCTGTGTCTGGATGTGGCGGGGACGGGTCTGGGTGGGAATGGGCCGAGGTGACACGTCCGTTGCCGAGGAGGAGGGACGGCTCTCGAGGGATCGAGCGATTTTCATGAGCTGGAATGAAGGTGACTGGATTAAAGGAGGTGAGCCTGGTTGGCATTATATGGGCAGCGTATCTGACTATTCTGAGGTAATTGCTGAGATAAGGTTCGAATCCAGCCCTTCGTTGTATTCATAATAGGGCACTGCACTAGTAGTTTTAATTATTCATGAGCGTGTGGACTGTTGAATCACGAAGGATTAAAGAATGAATTTCTAATATTCTGCGAGATTTGTATTAAGGCTTAAGGGTTCTTGGAAGTCGGCAGATTAGACGTGGGTGCAATGAACGCGGTAGATATAATTACTCATTTTCCGAGGTGAGGGGTCATTCCTACGGCATGGAAAAAGATATTTCAAACTAGGGTTTACCGTTTAGCGTTAATCTATGTACCGGAACTGGGAAATACCTAGAATACCTTGGTGGTATTCTAGATATTTCTTGGCACTAGGCACCGGTACCCAGGATTATTAACCACCTGCATAATTGCTTTAAGGTTTTACTAATTACCCAAGTAATTATTGGCATGCCCTTTTTCCAATTACTGAGATACCGGTGCCTACGAGTACTGCCTAGACAATGAGAGCAAGTTGTCGGTACCTAGGATTTATGCGACACACATAATAGGAGACCGAATATTTCAGCTGAATCGTGTGTGTAGAGCGAGTGTATTCATAACATCCGGGGGTCGGGGCCGTATTTAGAAAAAGAAATGCATTTTATGCGGCGAGAAATTGGACGCATTGTGTTCCAGAAATGTCTTCAGCGAGAAGCGATTAGTGATGAGATTTCGAAGGGAAGCGATCATCCCGTGCTATGGCCTCCTCTGCCGATGATCATGATTAAAGGTGCATACTGCCTCTGTCACTTCTGCGAGGAGGAATTCATGGTTGGGGGATTTTATCAAGGAAGCTGGAAATGGACTTTGGGGTTGGTTTAGAAAGCAATTTTGGAACGTTAATTACAACACGGATGACCCTTCCCGTGGAGGCTATTCTGTTGAAATTCCGTAGTATGATCGCAGGTAGGCCATGCAATTCTGTATTGTAAGTGAACGCCGTGATTGCAATGCGGCGTCACAGTCCTAATCATGGTGGAGACTCCGTTCGACACAATTTCGTCCTTCGATTCTGCTAAAGCCATTGTATACATTCCGCGGGGAATTCGATACCGTTCAGCCGATAATTTCATTTCGTTCAATAAAATATTTCATGTGCAGAGGCCGAATGAAGCTCGAATAATTTATTAATCACTTTTTTTAATAATTAACGGAATCAAGGTGTAAGCCATTGACCGTCAAATTAGATGGCATGACAAGTGCCCTAGTGATACTTTCATCCAAAAGCTTAAATTCCAAATTTTCAATGATATACTTCACTTAAGAAACGTTATTTCATCTGCTCATGAAATTAAAGTCTTCGAGGTTATTCAGCATTTGATGATACGGGTATATCTTACCTCGTGAAAAATTATTTTTTTTCACATTAACACAATACTCTTGCGTGGCAATTGGGCCGACTATTCATTTTCCTATCTTGCAATTCTCAATCAAACGTATCTTTCACTTGCATCAAATATATATTTTTATTTGTTGAGGGAAGATTCATTCGGTTGGAACTGAAAATGACGCCAAAATATCACTAGAATAAAATAGATGGAAATAAGAATGGTGTCGTGGCTTGTTTATCGGCTTTTTTTCACTGGAGATTTTGGTTCAGATTCAAGCTGAATTTTCAGTTATTTTTCAGAACCTAGTTCCGAGTGAAAATCACTGATACACGACTCCCTCACAGCTGGGACGTTGCACTGCGGGCCCTTTGGAGTATTTAATTGAGGCCACACTAGTGGTGGAGAGAGGGCCACGTTAGAATGCTTGCACAAGAGGTAATCTCATTTTACGAATGAAAAAATGCTCAACGCGATCTCGGCACGAATTATGTGGATGAAAAAAATCCGTCAATGCCCACGTTCTGTTGAGGTAGGTGTGTGAGACAATTACTTTGCTTCTAGTATTCCCGTGTGAATAGTAACATTGTCATTTAGCTGCACCCCCAAAAGTCGTTTCTAGGAGAGCAGGGGAATGCAATTTAAGGAGTATTTTATCAATTTTCTGTGATAACTTTACATCAGGAGTGACTTTAAATTTATGAATTCGTTGATGCATACTTCCCGACACATAAAGGGCTCTAAATATTTATTAGCTGTTTGGTAACACGCCATTCAATGCACCGCTTTTCTGGTCTTCGAAAAGTGGTTCACGTGAAGTACTTCCCCCTCCATTACACCCCTTTTCGCTAAGAGAATTCCGTAAATGCAGTTATATCAGACTGCAGTTGTACTGAACCATGCCGTAAAAGCAACGCCGCGGTAGATATCAGTAGAAGAATCGAAATGGGTTTTTGCGAATTTTGCCTCTTAAGGCAAGCTATTCCCAACTATAAAATAAGAAACATGTTGGAGAAGTTCGACATTTAAGAGAATGAATTTATTTTGTACCGTCGGGATGCATCCAGTCTCAATTGCTCACAAAATGTGTGTCGTAAGTTTACATCTCGCTCACACCTCCCCCACTCTTTATCTCTTAGCTGTTTCCGAACCTAATTATCCTCCAGCTCTATCTTTTAAATATGCCAAATACTACGTGTATATTTCGGACAATTGAAAACTCAATCGGAAATCAGATGATTTAGAAAAAATTTCCGAGATCATCAATGCGCACCTTTTAGTGTAGAAAATGAGGTGGCAAATCATAAAAAGTAACTCGATATTATTTTTTTCTTTTTCAATTCCAATTTTTATTCGACAATGAAAGATATAAATAAGTTAATTTTATCCTTTAACTTACACCATAGGAAATATTTCGCTGTAGAAACATATATTTGACGAATGAAATTCCACCATAGTTATGAGCACCTTCGAAATCAAAATTAAATCAAAAGTAATCGCCCGGACTCAAAAGTCTATCTAATCGTTTATTGTGTGATTATAAATCTATGTTGACTGACATCCAGACAAGTACTTAAAAGTTAGACCTCGTAAGTCTTTAAAACTTTACTTGTAGCTAAAATTTAAAACTTTACTTGTAGCTAAAATAATTGTGTAGGGAATGAGAGAAGGAAGGTCTGAAAATCTGTAACATTCCAAAGAGGAATGAAAGTGTTGACGGAAGGAGGCAATGAATTGTAATATATATTGTTATCCATCGCAAAAATCGCGACCATAGAAAAATTAAATCAAAGACTATGATTCATGCAGAAGAATAATATAATTCAACACACTTTTGGATTATGTTGCTGTCTTCAACCTTAAGTTAACTGCTGTGTTCCTTCTATTTTTCTCGCTAATTTCCAGGATTATGGATATTTCGCCAGTCCTCTCTTTTTTCAAATGAAGTACTAATGCCCTCTGAATTGAATGAAAGTAAATTTCTAACTTTTTTTAATGAAGTAAATATGTTACTTATTTTAATATTATGTACACAGAATGTACGTATATGTGCGAATTTTAAAGAGAATTGTTCCCGTAATAAGGTTAAGCAAACAAATACCAACTCATAAACTCAAACACTCCAGGCTTTACTCCAGGGAAGTTTTAATATCCATTTAAAGAGAACAGAATTCGGACTATTCCACACACTACATTATATACTCGATAGAATAGTGCGATTACTCTTCTCCTCCCCCTATACACTCACTCCTGTAAGAACCATCACATTTTTTCAACCATAAGTTCGGTCTGGTAGTCCGATGGATAGGAATCACTATGGTATTTGAACCTGAAAACCCTTCGGCCAGTAGTTGAGTCCTCGACCCACTAGATCACCACTTCTGCTCGTGGAAAACTACTAGGCATAATGCAGATGTTAAGAAAGAAATGCGGAGGAGCCGTGGGTAAGATGAAAATTGTGAAAAAAGGGTCTAATGGAAGGCGTAGAAGACTTGTGAAATGGAAGGAGGATTATTAAATTGAGGAATTTGAAGAAAGACTAAATACGAGGAGTGGGTGGAGAGCTGCTGGACTGCAGCAGGAAAAGTGTTGCACTAGAGGAAGCCAAAATGAGGACCTGGGGATGAATATTCAATTGGTGATTTCATTTTTAAAATGAGAGGGTTATAATTATTATCAGATGGGTAAGAATCGAAGAGAAGGGAACGTTTTCGGAGTCGTAAGTGCAGGATGCGGTTAGCGACTTTTTTTTATCTTCATATCTGGAGGGAGTTTTTATTTCATTCTCGTCGGTTTTGCGGTGTATTTATTTTTCCGGTCCCCTTGACGATCGACGAGGTTGGCTTTTTTTTAAATTGAGAGCTTAGGGGAGATGCTCTTTGGGTCTCAAGAGAGTAGATGCGGGAAAGAATTTCTGTAGCAAGCGGGAAAAGAGCGGGAGTGCCCTGGAGAATTATGTATGGAGTGCAATAATAGGATGGGAAGCCCTCACGGCACGAGGAATTTTGTGGCCTGGGGCTCTTTTCTGGGCACCGTTATTTAGCATACCCGCTATAGTTGTAGGTTAATACTCAACGTTTCCCTTTCAGTTCAATTCTTATCTTCAATGCTTTTATAGTTCAATGCCTTTCGCTGTAAAAAAATAATTCACAACGCTTCGAGTGCGAATTTCATTTGAACACGCATTGTTGAAGGTATAAACCGTATCATAGAAGCTCCTTTACCAGCGTGTTAACGACAGCGATGTCTTTATGTGCAAACAGCACTTTTAAGCTTCCTATATTACAAGTGGAATACAATAAGAGACTCTCCCAACCTTTTTACACTTTTCCCTTGGTTGCCTATTTCCATGCGTTTAAACTTAGTAATCATTAGTACGTTTGCAAATAACGTAATTTCTGTGTTTTAAAAACAATTAACTGATTTTTAGAACAATAGTATGATATTTTTTACATTTAAAAATCAATATTAATATAAATATTTTATTTTAAAATAAATTCATGCATAATAATAATAAATGGTCATTTTTACATTAAAACGATAATATGTGAAATGAAAATGTGATTTGAAATTTGTGATGTGACTTGAGATGTGGCTTGATTTGAAACATGTTTATTTTCCCGCAATTCATAGTCTGTATTTAAAATCTGAAATTTTTAGACGGGAAAAGTCTGAAAAAAATTAATGAAGGATTTCTCTGTGAAATCAATTTTTGAAGTAATTCAATTCAAAATCTTAATCACCCTCTCTTTTTAGTTAATTGAAATTCTTACTGCGTGTGAATATTCTCCTTAAAAACTATTAGCAATCCAACCGCACTTTTCTCATTCACCTCTCTAATGATGATTGTAGTTTTTTCTACATTTTTGCTCATTTCCTTGGAGACGCACAGCTTGTTCTTGTATTGGTAGTTTTATAGGTTAAAATACGTCAGTCTTCCCTTTTTTAATATATCTCCTCGGAATATTTAACCGCAACTCATTGATGTGGCTTCAATTTTATTTGAACATTTAAGTATGTTACTGATGAATTCTTCTCCACGTACAGATTATAATTGAGGAAAATGTGATAATTTTGCCCTGGAAACTCGGGAATTTTATAATTCAAATGAAGTATCACCACACCCTTTATTCTTTCCTTGAATTAATATTGAAACTTTTGAATTTACTTTATAAAAATGTTAAGTTGATATGAACCTTTTCTTACCATTTCTGGGTGGACGACATATTCTAAACCTGTAGGTGTATGTAACAGATATCATATGTTTAGAAGGGGAAATCGGTATGGGTAGTGATACGCCTTTGAGTATGGCGACTTTTTTCTTTATCGCCAGTATTTTTAAACTTTTATGCTGAGGAAATGTTAAAAGTGACACGGGAGATCCCTTAAGTGGCTAAGGTGAGCGAAGAAGAAATTAAGACATTTCCAGATCTTCGGGAAATAGTTGGGAGTACAGCCTAGGGATTGCTGCTATTGATGAAAGTTTTACTGCGCGACCAATGCGAGAAGTAAGGGATGAATAAGGAAACCAATGTAATGAGATTCTCAACAAGTGGGGAGCCTAAGTTAAACATGAAAGTTGGATGAAATAGACTAGAGCAGGTGAAACATCTCACATTTTAAAGGGAAGTATTTTGGAGGGAAGTGGGCTTAGGGGTAAAGACGCTAAGGGAATAATTGCAATGTCGAAAGAAGCATTCGCAAGGAGGGAATGGGTGGCAGGTGCACTAATTAAGGAAAAGATAAGTAAAGACGTTAATATGGAGAGCCCAGTGCTACATCATTCGAAAACAGGTTTTTTTTCTTTAAAAGAAAGAGGTCGAGGGTAGATTTAGGGGCTTTTGAGATGCGGTTGTGGCAAAGAGTGGAGAAAATACCTACGTTGGACAGAGGGGGTGGGAGATTGAAGAGCGAAGCTTTACTTAGGGTGGGAGAAGAGTGACGGATGCTAGATTAAATCCGAAGAAGGCGGAATAGGTGGGTGGAGGAGATGTTGTGAGAGGTAGTGGGGTGCTGCTGGCTGTAAAAGAAGGGATAATGTTGGTCAAGCGTGCGAGAGGAAGGTGGAGAAAATTGGCCTATGGAGCCGCATGAAGGCAGGTATAAAATATTAAGAGCTGAAGGAGGAAATCATATAAAGCATAGCTATTCTAAAACGTGTCAGCTCCACGCGATACGTAATGCATAATAGGGACCTTCTAAAACATACCTTAATGGATATATTAGTTGCCCATATGGTAATGGTCATTTAAAATTAGTAGAATATTTTTCTGTTACAAAAATATAATTATAAGTAATGAAATACAAATGTAAACAAGTCGCGAATCAATAGATTATTTCCTGTCATTTCAGATTCAAAAGTTAATCATTCCAAGAAGAATGATGAACTTTTGTCAAAAATTTTTCTAGATAGCAATTTGGATGGCTGTGAATGTTAGTGGCATCGTTCGATTTGTCTAAATGTTTAAAATAAAATAGGTTGCTCTTATCTTCCCATGGCATTTATTCAATTTCTCCTAATTTTATATCTATATACTTAAAGTAAAGAGTATGTTGAAGGAACGGTTTTCTTATCCATACCATCCGATGCCCAATTATCTTATTTTTGTAGACAATTCTCTGATTGTCTTATTTTCTCGGAGCGATTATCCTCAGCCGTATTAATGTATCCTTAATAGTATGCGACTTGTGTAACTCTTCTGTTGAGTGTGTGCATAACTCACAGGGGCAACGTGACCGTGGTAGCTCGTCTTGGTCTATATAAATATTAAGCATCTTAATTATTATCAGTTACGGAATTCTATGTAACTATAGTTTGTTTGCGATATTTTCTATGTTAAATAAACTACTTTTATGATTAATCAAAAGTTATCGCACAAATAACACGGGAACAAAATGTCTCTGTTTGGGAGTAGGCAGTGAATCTGTTAATTCCTGCTTCCGCAGGGAAGAAATTGATTTCCTTTCGTAGAGTTTATCAGTTCTCTAATGTAACGTCTCCGTGATGCATTAGATATTTCTAGGAAAGTCTTTTATATAATGGTATTTGGTAAGTTTTTTTGATGTGCCTTAAGTAAAAAGCATTGCTAATCAACATGTGTAATGCTATTCACATGAAAATTTAATGAAAAATTGAACTGTACAAACTTGGCGTCTAGAAACTGTCTCATTTTTCAGTGTTGTCAGAATTTTTTTCACTCTCGTCCTGTCGGGGAGAAATTAACTTTAATTTCGTGGAGTGTGTGTCTTCCAATGCAAAGTCTCCATGATGTGCTGAAAATCCTTGTCTAGTTTAGCATTTTCATCCGTTGATACTTGATAGCACTTGTCTGACCTTACCCCATTGTGCAATAACTAAGAAACGCACTTCTTTCTTATCAGCGAGCATACACCACCTCGCTTTGAGCCGTCCTAATAGCGCAAGAAGAATTTTCACGTACCAAACTCAAATAATCGGGTGTGATCCCATTAAATACAGGTTCATTTGAATAATTCCGGAATTTTCCGGAATTTCGCCATGGCTCGGAATGTTGTCGTGTCTATTATTAGTGACCCCCCACCCTTCGTCCTTCTCCTTCGCAGAGACGGAGTCGTGGCACCTGGTGTCCGGGAACGCCGGTGGCGTGGTCGGCGGGGCGGGAGGCGGTGGGGGCGGTGGGGGGCAGCAGGGTGGCGGCGGGAGCGGGGACCGGCCGCCGGCCCGCCACAAGCACTCGGCCATCCTCCACGAGGAATGCATGTGGATCTACGGAGGAATGACGGACCTGCAGGAGCGCGGAGACTTCTGGAGATGGGACACTCGTGAGTATTCCTAAAAGCGAGCAGACCCCCGACCCAGTCTCATTCAAATCAAAGGCACTCCCTGAGTTATAATTTATCTCCTTTTGTTGCGATAGCACTAGAATGAAAGCCTGGCGAAGGGAATCTGGTTAGTGGAGTGGTTAGTGCACTGGCCTCAAACCTGCTGGAATGTTTCGAATTCCGGTGTTGGTAGAATTACTAAAGCGATGCTCCTCACAGAAATTCAAGTGAAATTTATATCAGAGGGCTTCGTACTAGTGATACATATATTTAGAGCAGTTCAAGAGAGTTACTTCATTGAAATTAGATAAACATACCCCTTTTTAGTCTTCCAATTAATTACAGAAGGCTGATGCCAAAAATGGGTTCATTTCCATCTCTCCTCCTCACCTTGGCTTATTTTTTAACCTGTTATAAACATTATTGAGATCATTTTCAATCTTTATAAAAGGCGTGCAGGGCACAGTAGAGTAAGTACAGCACCACGTTGTACACGGAAGTCAAGGTGAAAATTGTATGGATGGAGAAGGATGGTTAGAAACCCAGGGTTGGTATTGGCCTTATTGAAAGAAGCCTGGGGATCCACAGTTTAGCGTTCCTTCCGATTCCCACCTATCCAAATGTTCACCAAATCTTTTTGGCAATGAACCGTCTTACCAATAAAAAAATTAAATCACGTCGATTTCGTTCAAATTTATTCAGATAGCATATATGCTTGAAAACTGTCAGCTATTCGTTTCTTGTTGCTTGGGTTTAATCAAAGAATCATGTATTTGTGATTTCAGCAGAGTGTAGTTTAATCTTTCCTAGAATATGTAGGAATAGAATCGTGGAATGGATAGAAATCTTAGAATTTCGAAAACTCCCTCCCCATTTTTTTTAGTGCTATTACGATTCCAAATACGTGTTCTCTCTCACCCCGCAGATTCAAAGACGTGGACCAACATAAGGAGTCGGCCGAACCCTGGGCCTCTACACGGCCACGCAGCCTGCAAGCTCCCGAGTTCGATGCTCATGTTCGGAGGGGAACGAGACGGCCAGCCGACGAACGAGCTTTGGAGATTCCATTTCGGTAATTGCCCCCCCCTGGCCATTCCTCTCCTCCCAGCGAAGCCGAACTTTCACCCTTCTCCCCAGCCACTCCACCTCCTCCCTCAACTCCCTCCTCCACTTACGGAGTCTCTGAAAAATCTCAACACACACAGTCTCGGGTCCCGTGCCCTTGACCCCCCCCCTCGACCACCACCGCTCTCCCCCGCACTCCCCCGTGTTCTGCGATCCCATTACAACCCGGGCAGTACAAGACCGCGTGCCTGCAGAGAGCAATCACTTCGCCTCCCTAATCATTTGCTCGTGGGCCCGACGCCGTCCGTATGTTCCCCGTGTTTCCCCTCATCAGCGGGATTAAAGAGAGTGGGAGAACGGATCGGTCGACGAGGGAGGGGTGCTCCACTCATTAGAGCCCTGTTGATTTTGCCTCGGAGATAGTCCGTCCCTTTCTTTCTGCATGTGCGTCTCATTAGTTGATTGCATGCGGTGAAATCAGAGAAAATGGTTGTCACTGGTGTTTATTATTCGATCCTCCCCGGTTCCGCCCGCAGTGTCGTCCGTGTTTCGTTCGTAGCATCATGCCCAAAATCCGGAAACTATATCCGATCCGGGAGCCTGGACTTCGACCTCAACGAGATTTTACCCCGTTCATCACTCGAGATTTCAAGACGCGCAGATAAGAGGCCTGAATTTTGCTCTCTGTATCGTCTCTGAACAATGATTATTTTGTTATTAAAGTAGAATATTATCTATTAAATGTTTTAACTAACACTATGTCCGTCAATGAAGCTTCTGTTTACGACCCGGATATTCCTGTGGGTAATAGACCCAGAGTTTTAATTCGACAGTCGCGGATTCGAACCTTTGCTTGGACTGTTTTTGGACGTTGTCGTGTAATTTGGTCGCCGATGTGGGATATCTAGAATGCGGCGTAACGTCGCCCGTTGGGTCATCTAAGTCAACATTCTTACTGCTACTGCCGCTTATTGAATTTTAAATGGAAGGGTGGAATGGTATCACAATTCGCTCCTGGGAATTTCAATTCTGTAACTAGTCGATTCTCTAAATCGTCATTGCTTTAGCTCTGTGCCTAAACATTTCAAGAATACCTCACTCAATGCGAACGTAGTATTATTTACGAATTATGAGGTTTAATCTCATTGTATTTTGCAGACCTAAACGTTGGATTAACGAAGCTTGTATATTAATCATGTTTATTGTGAGTGATCGAATCAGACAAAAATTACTCGGAACCAGTATTTCCTAAGTATGTTTTGGTATAATAGTAAAAAAAATATGATGCAAGAATTCCATTTTCTCAAGTTATTCATGTAATTAATTAAGCGTTCAAGCATCACTGGTAGCTGGTGAAATGGTTATTACTCATCTGCTGATGAAGTAGTTCTTGGCGGTTATGCGTAGGTTTCTCCACGATCAAGCCAATAAATGTTACTAAATGAACGAAATTTGACGAAATTGCGTTTTCTAATTATATTTAGTGACCATAATTTCATCTCATATTTCCATTGTATTTATTAAGTGGACGCACTGCGTTAAATGTCTTGATGTCAAGGATAATAATAATCGTCAACAGGGGTTATAAATCCGATGATTGGTTTATAGTAGCTCTCCAAGCTTTCTATGGCCTTCTATGTCATTCTCGATACCTGTATGATCTGATAATAATAGAATGCAGCTTATGAAGTACATTTATTCATTTTTGATCGTTTTGCCAGTTAACTTGACCGCATATCGTGGTCGAGGTTGGAGGTTGCGGAGGGAATAGGCGGTTAGCATTCGAGTTTTTAAAAATATTATTGTATAATCTTATTTTTCAGGTCTCTCGGACTAAAAGACGTAATTCTATTCATGCAATTAATATCGAAGGTGTAATTGGCACATGTAGTGAGAAATACAGTTTATGCATAGATTGTAAACTCCGAAAGTCATTTAAAAGATAGCGCTGGCACCTTTAGTAGCCAGAGGAAGCTAAATTAGCAAAAAAAACCGGTTTCCGTAATAGCATGGGAAGAAATAATCTTTTCGGCTTGCTTGGAATGAAATCTCCTCAATTTCCCGCCGTTCTCGTGAACCCAACTCGTAAATATTCCGTCTTTCCCGCTGCATTAACTCTTTTCCATATTTAGTCTTTTTATACCCTGATAATTATAGCTCTTTCGTAAACGATCCATGAATGAGTTTTAGGCAAAAAGTGTGTAACTAAAATACTCCCACGCTCCAAAGGCTTAGAGCTTAATCGAAGTAGACTTTTCCCTTCTCCCATTAAGTTCGCTTTACGGAGAATGACCTCGTTTTTAGAGCTTTTTGTTATTTAATAAATATTTATTGAATCGAATTATTTCCAATTTATTAACCCAAGAAATGAGAGCTTATTATTTAACACAATATTTGATGCGATCGTTTTATTCCTCGTAAAACTATTGCTTTCCTTACTACAAAATAAAAATGATATATTAACTTTGGGGAATTTTCGCTGGTAGTTAAGGGCCGTCTACTGGAGGGGAAAACCTTTTGGGTATATTCTTAGTGAGACCTATGGATGCGTTTTTGTCTTCAGGTGCTCTAGAAGGTATTAGTGACCATAAGGCTGTCTCATTGTGCATCACCTTTATGGACGTGAAAAAAGATTTAAAGGTAAAAAGTTGGAGGCATTATAGCATAATGGACGGGATCGGCTTTTGTAATTATCGTTCAGAAACATTCTCAGAATGGGTTGGGAAAGGGAGTGGTGTAAATGGAATATGGGGAAATTTCAAAAGCATATTAATGGAAGGAAGGAATCATTATGTTCCTTCGAAAAAGCTAAAAGCAAACCCTGTACGGGATAAAATGCTAGAATTAGAAGATTGAAAAGAAAAGTTAGAAGGCCTTACAGGATG
>LYUA01002588.1:93697-112554 GCA_002093875.1 Calopteryx splendens
TTAAAATATTTATTAAGTGGAAAATTGCAAAGTGTCTGTGTTTCTCTTATAATTAAAACGTCTTAGGTTTTTAATTTGTACTTTTGCAAGCCAGGGTCAAAGAAAATCGGGATTTGGTGCCTATGGCACGAAAAAATTGGTATGTACGGGTACCTCTGTCACCAGTACCTTGGACACGAATCTTAGGTATTTCCAAGTACCGGTGCCAACTCCAGCTCAAAATTAAAGTAGGACATTATGCCAGTCGTTAGTCTGAGTTATTTCAGCAATGATCGTCTTTGCTTCGGGAGTAACGCGTTTCCATGAGATCGCCTCGTCCTCACTTTCGTAATGAACTGAATTTGATGGAAATATGTGATGAAATTGAGAAACAGCAATCATCCAATGCCACCATCAAAGGTACTCTTTCGAGCAGAGGTAGGATCTATATATTCTCTGAAACTAATACAAAGGTAGAAAGCACTCTCAATCAACACGAACAACCTTCAATCCCCTTCGCTACTGACTTCTTCATTTCATGATAATGGCTTCTCTCCTGTGACGTATCAATTTCCTTCCTCTCCCTGTGTTTACGTAACATTCATCATAATGCAGCACAGAACCCTACCCACTCTTGATCTTTCCAGTCCATTTTTTTTCTCTCTGCTCCCGAATTTCCTCCCCCAACTTCATCTCTTCCGATGTCTCATCAAACGAGGCTTCATTTTTGTTCCTCTCTATCAACCTCACTTTCTCCATCCTACACCAAACCAGCGCCACAAAGTTCTCCATCTGCGTTGATCTTCCTTCCTCTTCAAAGTTCACGTTTTCGAACCATACCAAGTTGCACTCCGTGTTAATGTTTCCATTAATCTTTTATTCTTTGCCCCTCTCCGCAGATTCGCCGTCGTCAATTTCCTCCTCCCTTAGACATCCAGCTCTTTCATGGGAGTCATTCTTTTTCTAACCTGTTTACGACTTCTATCGCTCATCCACTCCATTTTCGCTCAAAATACTGTCCAACGACCTACGAAAGTTGTCCGCCTGCTTTACTGTTTGGCCCAATTACTCGATTGCTTTACTTCGTCTTTTCTTACTTCTTGAAGTATGTGCGTAAAACCTCTGCTTTCTTATGGTTCATCTTCAGCCCCCTGTCGTAATATCTCCAGGAAAAAATCATAAATTGATGTGGTGGGAAAATGGAACGATGATGGAAATATGGATAATGAAAAAATGGCACTGTATCCATTATTGCCAACGGGTTAATCCATAGCAATGTAGGTCTGGGTGATATTTCATATTCAGCTATTTTTCTTTCCCAATTTTTAATTTTTTCAGCATAGATTGTATTTGATTCTATTGACTTTAGTATGATCACAATGGATGCGATCGCAGAATAATTTAAAATATGTAGTTAAAACAGGGTTATTGAGGTAATATGATTTTAAAGTCGTTTCTCCCTGAGATTTGATTAGGTAGATGTCCTTCTGGACAGTAAGGAGGTGGAGGTATACTCTTCAACAAGTGTGTGAAAAATGATCAAAAACTGGGTTTTAACGGAAAGCTTAACTTAACACTGAGTAAAGCACGAGTGGGCACTATCGAACTTATTTGATAAACGGCATTCAAAACACTACATTATTCACGGGAAAAAGACTCCATTCGAGAATCAGTGCGCGAAATGTTTTCTATTGTGCTAGGGGGCTAAGAGGATGCATAATGAAGAGCACTTTTTTCATTACTTAGAAGTACTCTAATAATGGGAATTTCATGACGAAGAGATTTTATTCTTGTAACTGCCCACATGATTGGCATTGATAACGTAATGTAACTCTGACTCGTACTTTAGCTACCGCTGCGGACTCCGATCAAGCACTTGAGTGGTGAAGAAAACCCAAACTTCCTTATCCTTCCTCACTCTCGTAATCCTAAATACATACCCATAAATGGATTCAAACAGGACGAATGAAAGAGTCAACCCTCCTCCTAGACTTCCTCAGTGCTGAAAAGGATAATACTTCATATCTGGTCTCTGGTGTTAATAATGTTGTATGTATTCTTTAAGATTGCCTTAGTGTAGTTATATACCTTATTGTAATGCAATAGGTTGCATAAGACTATTAATGTAGTATAAAATTCTATGAATTGCATATCATACTGATTGCATACATTTTCCATCGGTATTAACCCTGTAAAATAGGCATAACTATCGCTGGGAGTAGAGTTTTCAGGGAAAAATATGAAATGTAGGTTGTAATACCTCTGTGATGTCCATCGTGGTTATCAAATTTGATGGTGGTTTCTATTGTGCTAGGAGGCTAAGAGCATACATAATGAAGAGCCCTATTTTCATTACTTTGAAGTATTCTAAAAATAGGAATTTCTTGAAGAAGAGATTTTATTGTTGTCACTGTTCACTTTTCACCCGTTCAATGCATGAGACAGCGATAAACTGCATAATATATTATATATTTCTTGCATTCTCCTTTGGTGTCATTCTGAAAGAAATTAGGGAGTATAAAATTCAATCGGGGTAACATATGGTAAATAAGTCATGAGACTGCTTGCTGGCCAACCAAAATTTCACTAAAATCATGCACTCTTTTCCTAGACAATATTGATACCAATTTACTTGTTTAAGTACTCGCAAAAATGTAAGCATCAAGTACAGTTTTTACGGCAGTGATTCACTTTACTTGAGTACTTCTTTTCGGTTTCCCTACGCAAAGTTTCTGAAAATGAATTGTTGAGCGCGTCGTCGAAAATGGAAATGCCACCCTGTTGTAGTACGCGGAACGTCGAAGGTGTTTTCAAAAACTGCAGACATATAAAAGCCGAAAAAATATCTCGTGTGAGAGAAAGCGCTTGAATTGAACAACTTACGCCTTTTCCGATTGAATACCACGCTTCCTTTCTCTTATATATGTAAGACTAAATTAGCCCCAAAATTGTCAAGTGCATAGGTACGTATGTCACTCGTATGTTAATGTCCATCCATAAATAAACTCCACCTCGATTGAATGGAGCCTTGTTCTATCCGTGCACTCAACGCATAGGCCTGCGAGGCTTATCAACTAAGCTCGCATTCCCGGACGGGAGCAAGGGGAACGGTGGGCAGGCGAGTCTCGTCTCGAGGGAGTGGATCACTGCCCCGGACCGAGTGACTTCAGAGGGGCGGAGAGAGAGAGAGAGAGATGTAATCGGGGTGTGGTTAATTAGACGACCGATTTACGTCTCGGCGTGGGTGGGTGCGGCCTTCGGTTGGGAGGAGTCCTTCCGCCGAGATCGCCCCCGTGGCACGAAGGACCCCCTCGGGCGGGCAGGGTGAGGAGGGGGGTTTTTCCGCTCCGCCCCCGCGTCGTCTCCTTGGATTCGCGGTCGCGCGGGAATGGGCGTTTGTTCGCTCGGAAATGAAGACCCCTGCTCGGGTCGCAGCACTCGACCGGTTCGGACGCGAACGCGGAGGGTGTCGGGGAGGGATTTTGGAAGGCAGGAGGAGATCCCATCAATCGATTGAACCTCTCACGTCTAAATCAATCTGTCGCTCTCACTTGCTCCGCGATGAAAACGAAGTTAGAGAACTCTATCAGGCTTTCTTGTAGGCTTACCGAGACAGGTGGTAGCATTTGGTAACTTGGATACACCCAGGCTTCACCCGCGCGGGGGGGGATAATTTGTGAATGAAAACTTATACTTCCTTGTCTAATAGACCAGAAGAACTATACACCTCTAGCAATTATTAGCAAATAAAAACGGCCTTGGGTAGTCTCAGCGGTGGCTATGTGTCGACAAAAGGATTTTGCTAGTTCAATTAAGGGAATTACGCTACCCTAGGAAGCAGTTTTTTAGCTCATTCACCGTATTTCATCCCTGAAGACTTCAAATTTCTCGTATATTTTTTCGGATTGATACTAATGATACCTATACTTTTAACTTCAAATCATTCGAGAGAATCTTATCAATTGAACGCCCTCAACGCGATAGACGAGATTCGGTAAGTCGAGTGTTTAGTAATTCCAGAGAATTCCAGAGAACCCATCCTCATCGATTGATAAAATAAGTTTGGTTTTCCAGCCTTATGTTTTTATGCCCACCTGTTATGTGGCACTTTTGTATGATGGCACCACTGTTGAAGCACCAAATATCCTGTCCATGTGAGCATCGCTCTCTCTGAATTTTGAACATTGATGCACAGCTAACGATTCATAACAATTCCAAAAATAAATGTGGAATTAAAAACATTTTATTAGATAAGTCACTTTGTCCGTCCCTAACTCCCTTAGTCAGGAATGAGAAAATGGATGGTGATGGATAAACACGTGGCTCATCAAATATTTTGAACGTTTCCTCCACATTTTCATTGACGCCCATTCTTTTTTTTTACACGTATCGCTCATATTAATTAGAATATAATTGTTCACTCAACATTTTTTTCAGGCGAATATGGAAGGAATGGGTCATATCTTGATATTAGGTGCGGATATGAGTGCGATGAAAATGTACCTCACAATCATTCCTTTAGGCTTTAAGAATCAAGTTACCAGTGAAATTTACCCTAGAATAAGTCGGTAGGTATAGTAATTAGAAATTGGATGCCGTGAATGCAAAATCTAAATGATGGCGTATCGTCTAAATTGAACCTCGCGTGATATTAAACGCTGTCATGTCATTTTCTCACTTTAATCATTGACTATTTTTTCCTCTCGTTTGATGATTTGACGACTAGTCTTGCATGTTATGTTGTATTATTATATTATTTTTATAGTCACCTTTTACTCTTACAAATAATTATTTTTTTCTAAATCGAATGGAAAGTGGAATGGAATGGAAACTACCAGCCCTTTCTTAGAAAGGTTTTTAAAACTAATGAGATTTGAAATAACTTGAGCTCTCCAGCTTACGGCTGGGTTTCATTGAGCTATTAGGCCAGCAAATAAGCCTGCGTGCGCTATTATTTCACGTAACCCTGGCTTCGGATGTCGAGAAAAGTTTGTAAGACTCCCAGGAGCATCTACTGATTTCAACTTTATCCGAGAATTAATGTATCCGGATCGTTCGCTAGGAGTTAGCATCATTCTTCGATCATTTTTCGCTGAAATTTATATCCTCTTCCCGACCCAAGTTCTCTCGCAAAGAAAACTTCCCCCAGGGAAATAAGTTCCTCTTTCGGAAACGATCATTTCGACCAACTTCAGTAAGCCCAGCCACAAATCCTTGGAATGATCTCCATGCAACCGCAATCAGTAGAAAGTTGAAAGGCTCTCTTCGTTGAAATCGTTGGAGAACAGTACTGAAATTATGTGCAAAAACAAGTCGTTCAGTTGGAAGGTACCTTCCAAACCTTGGAAGGTTTGGAAGGTACCTGAGAAAATCAGTCATTGAGTCCCATGGGCTCAATGACTGATTTTCTCCATACAATATTTACCGTAAAAGTCTTACAATGTGGAAAAATAAAATAAATCGGATTACCTTTGCAATCGAAGGAATTAGTAAATAGTCTTACTTGCCGTAATCACACTGTGCAGAAGCTTGTTCTTCGGACTAACAATAAGCCGTCTCGTAGGACGTAGTTGGGATGTCTTGGAAGGGATGTGACGCAAGTTGTAGCGTTGCATATTTTGTTCCTTCGGAGGTTGAAACTGTATGCTATTCTTCTTCTACCAGATTTATTTAGAAACCGGGGTCTGCTCAAAGAAATAAACTGCAATATCACCCCATAATGTGTGATTTCGCCAGGTGTTTGACTTAGTGGGAGATGAGCTCTTTCGCTACTCTCGAGTTTGTGATTTCAATGTATTTTTGTTTAAGCATCCAATACTGCTTATTTCCAAGCTTGATCATCGGATAATATATCATTGGTTTTCACAAATTAAGTAACGCAGTTACTTCGGTGAAAAGGAGCCCCCTCCTCTGTAAGGAAATTGTGCATTATATTCTTTTATAATAATATCCTGGATGCATTACCAGTTTTTATTTAAAATTTACTGAACGTTTTTCGGTAGATAGAAACTTCATTACGTTTCATAGGTTCATTCCCCTTCCGATGTTCATTATTCCCGTTTATAAGGAAGTAGTTACCATATCTCAGTTGATCGCAGCATCTTGAGATATACTCGATTTAAGGAATTTGAGAAGAGATGTTTGACTTTTACTCGTATACGGACAAGAATCTCGGTAATATATGTACTTTAGAAAACTATCTCCATTGTTCAACAGTTAGGCATGTATACGCTCGCTTGACTTGGAACGCGAAGTAATTAATCCTTTTTTACTCTCTGACAACGATTGTTATCATTTAAATTAGTACTGTTTGCATAGATACAGTACATATAATGTGTATTGTCTCGATAAATCCGAAAAAAATTCCATAAAGAATATCAGAGGTAAAGTATTATTCATATAATTCAGCCAATATTTTCCACGATTCCCTATATAGTTACTATTTACAGTGCTGAAGGGTCTTACAATTAGTTTTTTTATCTCTTTGGCATTCGATTAATATTTTTATTATTTTATCATAGATTTAGGCCATCAATTGTTAATTTTATCCCGTTTACATTCTTTTATTTTGTTTCAGAGAAACATGAGCTGAAGACATGCATTATCATTGCAATTGCCATTAAACGAGACTTATTTTGGCGTCAGAAATGTTGGCATGGTACTTTTTAAATCTTGTTTTATAGAGATTGTAAATTAAACAGACGTCTTTTTTCTCATTTCAGTGTTTGCGAAGTTCATTCAAGTAAAATAGTTCGAAACATCCCCATCCTTAACAACAAAAACATTTTTCCGATCGTTTTCGTCGCAAACGAAACATGAATATCGGTGTGCGTGTGCTTTACTGTCATAGTTGTTGGTCTGACTCATTCAAAATTCAAAAGTTTATTATTTTGTAATTACACAATGTTCATTTAACGTGATAAACTATTAAATAAGAAAGGTAAGCTTATTCATTTTTATTTAGAATTTCGGAAAGCTTGTTGCGCTTGATCAAAAATGTAACTAATTTACGTAGGCATGAATAAAGATGGGTTAGTATTTATTTTTACTAATTACTAATTTTGTTAAAATCGAAGCATTGAAATTATTCTGAGAATAATCCAATATGACTACATGTTTTTCATTTATAGGTTTCTTTTCCATACTTTGTATTTACTACTACTATGTACATTTCCATACTTCCAAACATGAGGGTTTGAAATCAAATGATGATTTGCTTATTTGGCATCTTTCGGACTATTTATGACACATTTTGAAAATGTTGACTTTTAATAGGTGTGAAATTGAAGTTTGAGATAAAATATAAAAAAAATTAATTTCGCAACTAGAATCTAAATAAAACATTAGGAATATACCAAATCTTTTGTCAACGTATTTATATTTGGTCATGGAATTACTCATATATTGCCCATCGGACCAACCTACTTAAAATAATCATATCATTAAATTTTCACTATACCTGTGTTTCCGGTAACCTAATTACAGAAGTGTATACCATCCAAGATTCTTATTCCCTACCTCTCTTAGTTAACTTTCTCTTTTCTATCACAACCGTTAGTATCTTGCTTCCCTCAGTCTCCTCCATCCACTTTCCCTGTTTTTTATATCAACTTCCTTTCTTTTTCGTCCACAACCTTAGCTTTGTTTGTCATCCTCATCCATCTTGTTTTCTCCACCCTTCTCCAAAACCTCATGCTAAATGCCCCTTCGTCCTATTCTCATCCCCATTTTTTTAAGACCATAATATGTTAACCTTGTAGTCATATGCTGTCACCCTCTATATCAAAATCTTCACAAAACACTTCTTTTTGTCTGTACCCAGAGTTTAAGTCGCCAATCACCTCTTCGTATGCTGATTTAATTCTTCTTTTAATGCTTTGGGATCATTTCTGTCTAAAAATAATAGGAAAAAGCTGTTGACGCTTAAATATATATCTTTTTTCCTTGACCTTTGATTATCCGACCGTTGTTTACTGCAGACACACTCAGATTTTTATCACCCGCATCACATTAGTTTTATTCACTCATGAATGGATGTCTTTTTTACAGGCACAGAATCATGGGAGCGCCTCCAACCCTCTGGTCTCCGACCTCAGCCAAGAGCCGAAAGTGTGGCCCTAGCAGTCTCCCAACTGTTATTACACCCCCCTAGGAGTGTCACAGGATCAGGCTCTGCAAATTCATCTTCCGGGGAAAATCACCACAGTTCATCCTCAGCGAGGGTCAGGCCCAGGGGTGGAGGGTCTGTGGACCGCAGCTCGTCAACCTCCTCCAACAACTCAAACAATCCCCTTCCAGGTGCCTCAGCACGCCACTTCCACTGCCGCGTCTCTCCCTGTGAGCCGTGTGATCCCGGTGACCCTCCTGAAGAAGTCATAAAAAACCTTGAGTCCTGCCGGGATAACTGCTGCGGCGTGGAAGAAGTTGAAGACGGTGAAGGTTTGGCGGCAGAAGACAGGCTGGTGGGTGCCGGGGAATATGATGAAGAAGATGATGATGACGACGAAGACTGCCGCTGGGGCGGAGGCAGCGGAAGGAGAAGGAGTAGACCCAGGAAACCGAGCACCCAAATGTATTTCTCGGCCCAGCACCCCAACGTGCCACAGTCGAACAACAATCTGAGCTTTCTCAGGGAAATATCCAAGATATCCCAGATAAACCTTTCACGACTGAGCCGGCATAACCACTGCAGCTACAGTGTGTTGAGCAGCGACAGCTCAGAGAGCATATGCAACGCTGCCGTCGGCGATCATCATTCCAATGTTCAGTCATGTGCATTAGGTTGCAGGAGGGACCACCACCAGGACATGTACACTGGTTGTGGGAACGATGGGAGTGCTTGTGGGACACCACTTAAAATGGTCAAGTCCCAGAGTGCAAATGTCATAGCTGTGGGAGGCCGAGGGAAAGGAGGAGGTAACAGAGGGAGGGGCAGGGGAGGGAGGCATGGGATGGGTAGGAAAGCCCAGGATGAGTCTGACATCACCCCCCTGCGTCTCTCCAGAGACCCAGTCTCGGTTCCAAATTTTGCAGCCATCCAAAAGCCTACAGTACCACCTCTGACCCCAGTGGAGATGACCAGACTTGTGTTTTTGGATACGGATGAAGATGATGATGGACCCAATGAAAGTGGTGAGCCTTCACAGGCAGAATCGGAAGTGGTGAATGATGGCAGTAGAGACGCTCTTATAATTAATTCCCCCGCTCCACCAGCCACAGATTTTTCAGTCCTCCACCGTCAATTCCAGCCTGGTTCAGGCAATAAAAAACGAAGTGAAAGTTCCCACTACTTATCGGACTCTACCACTGACAGTTCTGGAATAGGTGGCAGTGGGGGTGCCGGAACCCCAGTCAGTACTGGAGGAGGAATACCTAAGTCAGCATCTGTACGCTTCCGCCGTCAGCTTGTTGAGTTGGAAGAAGCTTCAGATGAGACTGTTTCTACTTCAGATTATGCAAGCATTGAAACCGTCAATTGTGTTAATAACAGCAAAGCTCATACTCCGAGTGGAATGGCAAATAACCAGAATTCATCAACTGGAAACACACAGAGAATTGAAGAACCAGATGGTCCTTATGGATTCTCTAACCCAAATTATCTAGGTCCAGACATAAGTACCATTTTATCAGGGAGTTCTTCCTGGAAAGGCAATGGGAATGGAACGAAGGGGGAAAATGGTTCTTCCACACGGGTACAACCACATCTCCAATTGCACCAGACTTATGCCCAGCTGCTGAACAGCCCACCAGACAGTGTTCTCGAGGACTCCAATGGCAGAAGCTGCAGTAGGTTCTTTCAAGATGATCTTGAGCTTCAATCCTTAGCCGCCACACCCTCTGGTTGCTCCATTACTGCATTACACCCCCCAGCTTGGCAGAGTAACCCTAATGCGCAACCCCCATTGTTGCCTCCACCCCCCCAGTTACGTTCAGCAGCTGTGCCTCAGTTCCTCTCATTGCATTCTCCCTTGGATATGTCAGGTCCAGCTAGAAGGTGCATCTCGGCCTCAAAAGGGAAAGGAAACGGAGTTGGAAGTGGAAGCAAGTGCAGAGCAAGCAGTGCAAGCCGGGCTGAGTGTTCATTTTCATCATCTGGTTATCATCCTCCTCCACCTCCGCCCCAGCCGCCACCACCCCCAGATCCAAATGTTCCATTGTACATGTTTGTGGTCGGGGGAAAGGAAAGGGGTCAAGTTACCCTTTTCCGGAGACCTATCTCAGTTTGGAGACTGCAGCTTGCACCTGACATATATTAAAGATTTGCAGCTTCATTGGTAACATTTAAGTAGTCAGAGAATGTGGAAGCCAAAGAAACTTAGCTTTGCATTTAGATAAAAATTTTGATTGGAAGACTATAGTGGTAGACATAAATAATGATCTGCTTATTTTACCAGATTTAATGAAAGATCTATTTGCTATTGTAACTGAAGTAATGCAACAAAAAAATTTATTCATGTTGACTGCTAGAAAAAAGTGATATTTTTGGTACCACAAGCTCAGTAAAAATTGTGAGTCCTAGCTTAAATCATTGCATTCCTTTGAATTTATAGCAATCAATTCCAAGATTTCCATCCATTGGATCTCCTGTGATCCAAATACGTCCAATAAACTGTCCAATTGATCATGAATGAAGTATGATACATTAAAACAATTTTTAATCCTGATTAACGTGATTATGTGTTGAATGCAACATTATGATCCGAATAAATCGGAAAAATGTAAGATATTATTCAAGTGTTCATGGGGTAAATACCCCACCAGCATGGGAATGTGCATTATTAATAAAATAGTCTTTCTCGTTGTCATTGTTGAGTCATCACTAAGATTTTCAATCGATCATAAATGTTCATGTCATGTCAGTACTGCTTACCTATTTGAAGGTATCTACTGCATGATGTTATCATGAGTAAAAAAAGTAAGGTGTGCCAAGGCTTTCATTATAAACCAAAGACTAGTTCTGAATAAAGTATATTTATATTAGTTGCAATTCTCTAGACCGTGAGAAACTAAAAACCATTACAGTGGTTGTGATAATAAATATAATTTTATTATCAATGACATTTATGCATTGGAAATAGTTGACTGATTTTAATAAGGGCTTAGATTTTGTTTATTTAATGGAATTTTTTATACTTTTGTTTTTGTATTCTGGTTGTTTATTTTTAACTGTATTGCTTCTAGTGTTTTTACAAAATGTTTAAATCTAAACTAGTTTGTTTCATACATAATTTGACTGAGAAACCCTTATGTAATTTCTCTTCTTTAAGAGAAAGAAAACAAGATAAACCAATGAGAATAAATGTCTCCTTTAGGATGTGCATAAAAAAATTATTATAAATATTTCATCAAAAAATATCCTTGCAAACGTTCAATTGAATTATTGGAGTTGATATAAATCTTGCTGAACATTATATAATTCAAAGAAATGTGATGTATTTGGAGCATGCATGCTAGACGCTTAGTCATTCATGTAGTTCATCATTTTGAATCATCATTTATTGCTGTGTAATTCAGTTTTGATATGACAAAAGAACCATCTAAAAATAACCTTTTATTCCAAGTGCAAAAGTGAAACATTTACATTTTGTCAGTTGATGCTGAATTCCTTTGAATATGAGTTTCCCTTTTATACATTTGACTGCCATGTTGACTTTAATCATCTCCTATTATTCAACTCAAGTCAATTTCCATTAGGCATATCTCAAATCAATAGGTGATTGTATAAAGCCTATTAGTGACTATACATAAACCTGTGAAAAATCTAGAAAAATTATTTAGGTATCTCAAAGGTACCTACCGTGAACCATTTTCAGGTCCATGTCCCTATGAGGAATGCTAGAATAATTAATGCAGAGGAATCCAGTTATTTCTGCATGGATTGAAGGGATCACTTTCAAGGATAAAGAAGTCTGCTTAACCCTTTTAGTACCAGCCTGCATTAACTGGTGTAGGTGAAAAATTCCAGGGCTTTTTTGATGAATGTATGTGCATTTATGTGAACGTACGTATATACATATATGAACATGCGTGCAGAACATATGCTGAAAGGAAGAAAAGATTATTGTAGGTGTGTGTAAATCAGAAACCTACCTTAACCGGTAGATTATCATTAATAACTTTAAACTTAAAAGATATGTAATACAAGATAAGTGACACAGAGATGAGAGTGCCAGAGTATAAAAACAACGAGGCAGATAGATCTACCCATGGCATTTTTCACTCATACCTCAAGGGCCGATTAATTGGCCATCTGGCACTTTTAGGGTGAACTTAAATATAATCAAATGCCAACATGCCTTTCTTCAATGGCCACATCACAAGTTCTCATTAAGATTCAGTTTAAACTTTTAATGAATTATTTTAACTGGCATCTAATTTTGTATGAAAGAAAGTAGAATGCCTAACATGGCCAATATCTGAATGATACAGTGTGAATTTTTACTCTTGGAAGTTTATGTTGACTTATACACCTGGTTGGCATGTATATCACAGTGTGTGGTATATCATCTACCGTAAGTGGTAGGTACCTCCTGATTGTTACAGAGACTCTAGATTTTGCAGCCAAATTTGGAGAAGGATTCATTACTTTCATTTGGAAAATGTGTTTTAAGAAGTTATGACTGAAAAAGTCTGGTAGCACTGGACTTAATTTTATTAATAATCATTTCTCGATGGTGACTAAACCAACAATATTGAATCACACCTTTATAATTTTCATTTTACAGACATTTGACATTCACACATAAAAAAGAGGTAGGGAGAAATGTAAATCAATGCCTCGTCCATCATAAAAAGACATAATTATATACCATGTATGACAATTCATTTTTTTTAACTTGTATGCAATTAAAATATTTCCTGCTACATCATGTAAATGGTCCTGAGGCATTAATAGAAATATTGCATACTACACAGTCTCATTTTGATATAATTCACCTTGATTTTCCCGTGCAAACAAGTTTCTTTCCAATGATAATGGGTTATTTGTAGGTACTCAAAGATGTAAAACTAAAATGCTCACTTTCAGCTTTATAGCTGTTGCTGGAAGGGTACACCTGTAATGAGAAGGGGAATTGTATACTTTAGAGTAGATAAGCAATCAGTAATAGTTATTACAGTGAGGAAGGCGAGTCGAAAGAGAGCCAACAAAAAAGGTTAGCAGGGTACAGTTTAATATGCCTTTAAGGAGGGTGTGCTGCACATTAAGTGTTCATGACAGTAATTAGAAAAAGAAAGAGTTGCCTTCTCCTGAAAAACCTTGCCCCTCCAAGCCTCAAACTTGGAAGCATTGACAGCAAGTTTTCTTATCCACACGCCCTAAAGTTGCCACATTTCAAAACTTCAACAATTGAGAAATATCTCTTTTGTTAACATAAATTTAACTGAGAAATATAAAACATTAACACAGAAGGGCCAAAATTAGAGCAGTTGGAGTCATTCACATATTTTTGTAGTATGTGCCTTTAATAAAATTGATACTATGAGAGTAATTGCAATAGCAAAAAGAGGAAGGATATTATAATAGTACATATGTGCCTTTAACAAAATTGGTATTATAAGAATAATTGTATTAGAAAAAATGGGGGAGGGAATTGATCCTCTGAACTTGAGATGTAAAGAAGTAATTAGTGAAGACTTGGATGTAGAGTTTAGAGTTGCATGGTGTGGAAATTTGGTGTTAGAGGAAAGAAGATGAACATGTATAACAGCCTTTTGTGATTTGGGTAGAGAATATCAGAGAAAATATGCTGGATGGTGATGAAAGTAACTGAAGAAATGTTCCAACTACTTTCAGAAGAGTGGTTGTGGAAATGGTATAAATTCAAAAAGGGCAGAAAGAGTGGATGGAGGAGAGGGTAGGAAACTCCCTAAATGTAGTAGCAGTATGTTAAAAGTTGTAGTAAAAGAAAGGACATTAGCTAAACAGGTAAGGGGGAGGAAAAGAATGGATGCTTTGGGCAGTATAAATGTTGGCCAAAAACCTGAGGATCTAAAGAGGGAAAAATTTAGAGCATAGGGTGTTTGTGTCGTACATATGGGCTAAGAAGTCTCACTGATCCATAATAGTTTTCAGAAACCATCCAAAACCTAACTCCACACAGAAGACTACCAGTAACAAAAACTAATTTCCTTATTTCCATATATTATTGAAGGCAAGAGTTCATGATGTATATCTCATGAAAGAAGCCTATGTGACCAAATTGTTTCATGGATTTTTTGTTTGCCATTCGATGTAGTATTCTGTGGTTCCCAAACCATGGACATCTGAAAACATGTTGCACTCTTCCCCAATGACATTATTGTGTCTATAATTTAGACCATCATATTCTATATATTTGTGCCCAATTGAGTCTAATGCCAGGAATATCTGCATGCCTTCAGATCAAAAGATGTCTTTTCATTGACACACAGTTCAAAAACTTGCTCGACTTTACCACTCTGTGATCATCACCACCAAACATGCCAGTTGCATTTTTGGATGAGTAGCATGAATAGAATTTATGGTGCTTTTAGAACAACATTTCACCCAAGAGGTTTCATCTAGTTAGAGAACATTGTATGTATATTACTGATTTGAAATCTGTCTTTAACTGGCATATATTGTATGCTTCAGTTAAAACAGTCCTTGGCAATAGACTCTCTCACTTTTCTGGTGGTATGCATGCATGTTTTTCAATATTGTTTTTTGCCACAATAATTTCTCTGCATGAGGTGGATATCCAATCATTCCAAGTTCATAGAATGGAGTATTAACGGCTATCTAATTAATGAAATATTATTTTTGTACCTTTATGTACTTGGGATATATTAATATTTTCTTAACACATTTCTTATTTGACAGTATCAGTGTAATGAAGTTACTCTTGCTTGAGTTCCAAGATATAAAAAGGTAAAAAAAATAATTTAAAGATACATTGCCTGAGTTATAATGGTTCTATGGAAATAGATCATAATTATTACTTTTAAATGGTAAGGTAAGCTATGTTAAAGTGAAAGACATGTACCCAGAAAATATATCCATGTATTTGGTATGTGTAGGTATAGTATTTTTATATTATAGTAACTATAAAACATTCATAAACATACTGAATAATGCCTTCATTGGTGCCAGGAAACATGCATGAAAGGCCACTCTCAAAAAAATATTCATTGTATAAGAGTTGGAATTCTTTCAGGAAATTAGCCTTTGTTACAATTATTGAACAAGTTGAATTGGTGGGTCATCGTGAAGGAGGTCTCAGATGCCAAATAAACAGCTATGCATGTGAAAAACTGTGTAGGCAGTCTAAATGCAGCTTCACTCTAAATGCATAATCACAGCTATGCCTAACAATTTCTTAAGACCTAATTGCTTTGTTTTATCACCCTCTCTCACTTCACATGCATCACTTACTGCATCACAGTAGATTTTATTTAAAGAGAATATTCCATGGCTGTAGTCATTCTGTCCTTGAAATAAAATGGGTTAATTAAGGGTGATATTTCTTTTCTCATTCATGATTTAATGAAATCAGAGTCATATATATGACATATGTTGATAGTTTAAAGTTTGAGCTAACATAAAAAATGAAAAGGACTAGGTTATGATATAATTTGGAGTCAATAATTTTAATATGATACTACTAAGTGCCTTGAAAATAAATTCGACTAACCAAACCACAGAGATCAACTGAGAGTCAAAAGTTATTTTGATAGCTGAGAATAGAGCACAGTATATTTGAAGCCCTACAGTGTTGAATTCACACATGCTAAATTTGCGTGCATTCCCTGCTAAATTCATTCACTAAATGCAAGTCCTTCCTCAGTGCCGCTTAGGGTTTCCAAGGGAGTTCTGGTGCTCTATAAATCATGCAGTTTGGATGTATTTGGGAAGGCTCAGAGGCATCACTGAATTTGAACCTAGCCAATTCTCACCCAGTCAGTAGAAAAATGACCTACCCAATATGCTGCCACAGTGTCCCAAATGTAGCAAGTGTGCAAAAAACAAATTAACTGTGTGAGAAATAGTGACATTTGCAAGCCATCATTTATAGTGCTAATAAGAATCAAACATAAGTAAGGTTGAACTAATTTCTTTTAGCAACTCAACTAGCCTATTTAAGCATTTTGTAGGCATTAAGATTTATGAACTCAAAGAATTAACTTAATGTGGTGTAGATAGGTACCCAACATAAAGCTTCCCTCCATAAGAAAGAGGTATAAATATTGAAAACCTGTGACTTATTTTGTTAGTGTATTTATAAATCCTGGTGAATTTAAAAAAAACATTGGTAAAAAACAAGGCATGAGTGATACAGACAATAAATCAAATCACAGTAATCAACCTGAAGGTTAGTTTGGTAGGTGAGGGTAGAGCTCACCNACAGTAATCAACCTGAAGGTTAGTTTGGTAGGTGAGGGTAGAGCTCACCCAATACTTAGCCAAACTGCATGTGAAATTCACACATCAGGTTAGGGTGGCCAGTTCTTTTCCCTATGCTACCTGCAGTTTCCGAAAATGACCTCATACCTGAAAAATCACACAGCTTGGGTGAAGCAGTGGGTGCCCAGAGGTATCACTCGAAACCATGCCCTCCAGTTAGTAGCTCAGCACTTTACCCACTGGACTACTATGTCCCATGGACAATAAGTATAAACAGTTTCAGACCCCTACCAGGTTCAGTTGATTCCCATTGCACATGAATATCCTGGGGAGTGAAGCTGTTTATTTGTCAATACTTAAAGAAGATGAAAGTGGTATTTCCCTTTCCTAAGTGGTCAGGAATAGTTCTTATATTGGGCAAACTATAACAGGCCGTTACAAGATATTAGAGAAGAAACTTGCTTTTTCAGAGCTGTTTATCAGCAATTATTAGCTGGTAGTAGAAGGATTCCTCTGCGTGAGGAATTGTAACTCCCCCTTCATGTAACAGTAAATTAGAGTCAATGCTAATGTGATACAATACATAATACATACTTTTTTATAGTATTCACTGTACACCCTTTTGAAAGTCATGAATATCCACAGACAAAAAAACTGTCATTTATACTTAGGCACATATATGTGGTACATTTATGGTACGTGTATGTATATGCATAATGGGTACCATATCATCAAAAATATTTGGTACGAAAGGTAAGATGTATTTATTCAAGGGAGCCTGTTTTTCTTGATTTTATCTAGCTTCAGTGTGTGGTTAATATTGAATGCTGATTAATCTCTAATTGCTGATTGATATCCTTTGGCTGTGGTGGAATGAATAGAGATCAGAATAGATCTAACTAGGCCACAAAATTGTAAAAAATAAAACAAACTGTTTTGATGCCACAGTTATTAGAACAGACTTAAATGCAGAAAACATATAAGTGTGTGTTTGCCATTCCTGGAGTACATATAAAAATTGTATTGTATATTTTCCTTCACACTATCTTTAATTAAATGCTATTTTTGTGATAGTTTTCAAGGAAGAATGTGGATGAATTATCACAAATTGGTTTTGTTGATACCCTCGTACAGGGCATTTTATTGGGGAAAGCAACTGTCAGCAGAGGAAACTTTCACCAGGTAATATTTAGGTGAGTAATTTGTTGGACGGTAAGATTTTAGGAAGAGGGGGAAGGGTAAAAATAAACCTGGAATTGGTATAAACCCATTTTTTTCTAAATATGATAATAGGTTTTTATTGTAATATCCCACAGAATATTTTATGTACTTTAAGTGCTCTCTACTCAATAAGGATCAGAATCTCAATGAAAAGTGTGCTGCTTACACCTTGTGGCACTACTCACTAACGGCCTTTGTACTTCTCCTTATTGCTGCCTATCAGTTAGCTCATTTGTATTGAAAGTTTTCTGCTATTTTCTTTGGGCTATGAATGTTGTACCTGCCATGAAGGATGGATTCTGAGACATGGCTATACATTTGATGTGGATAAATCTATTAAACTTTCCTATTGCTATTGATTAATGTCAGGGTTTATGACCCAGAGTCAACTGCAAATAGCAAGTAATGGCAGGATATTTAATGATGCATAAATTGAAATGTTTTTTTACAAGAATGTACATACCTATATTCAAGAGAGATATGGCTTGCTAACTACAATTGGGTGACCCATATTCAATATAAGGTACAAAAATGGTTAAGTTTGTAAAAATTCTAATTGAATATCTATTGTAGGATAAATCTATAATGTTGCATTGAACCTAAGCAAAGATTTTTTTACATATGTCCTTTAAATTTGACCCTAGAGCATTTCGCCAGGGTATTTAAAATAATTTTCTTTCTCTGAATTTGTTTGAAGTATTTCCATTGGTAATGTATTTTTCTTTTCTCTCTCACTTTCCACTCAATAGATATTACAAATCTGAGTTATAATTACAGCAGTGATTCCTAATAGCCAAAATTTTCAAGGCTTGATAGCTCCTTGTTTACCAATGTAAGAATCCTGATTGAAATTATTTTTAATTAGGATGTTGTAACCTTTCACTTGAGGAAATGCCTACATGCCCACAACATGGATTATCAATTTTAATTGCTATGGAATTTGTTGAGTCATACTGTTTATCATTAATAATAATGTATTACTTTTCTTTAAATTAGGGTATATAGTCCAAAAACTCAATATGCTATGCATTGAAAAGTTAATGGAGCATGCATTACAATTTCATAAACAGATGTATCTCTCTTTTCACTCTTTTTATGTCACATTAACTAAGGACAGGGTGTGGAGATTTTTCCATTTGTAAATATTATGGATCTGCATTAAGGCAAAGCTTGGAGTCATCCTGGGGATTCTAGAAATGTTGATCGCTTGTGGGTCTACTTTTTCACTATCAATGGCTCAAGTAACACAAATGAATCCTTGAAATTTCCTATCGTTTATATTTGAATATGTGTT
>LYUA01002589.1:32552-47297 GCA_002093875.1 Calopteryx splendens
TTAGTTGGTGAACCCTATGGTGTGGTGTGCATTTTTTAAGCCAATGTTTTGGAAAAAAGTACAAATTTCAAGGTTCTTATTTTTTAGACTGGTAGTTCTCTCTCTATGACAAACACTGATGATTTCTAAAAAAAATGGTCTTCCAGACAGGTGGTCGTCTGAGGGCTTGAGGTAGCATATTATGCTAACTGTAGGCTTAAAAAAACTTTATTATACAAAATACATATGCATGGATGCCATTTCACGTGAAAGACAGGGTTATTATCAATGGACTGCTTATTATTAAAACATTTTAAATTGTATCCAAACATAATATCAAAAATTAGTTTGCGTGAATCCTGATGCATGCATAAATAAGAAGTTGAGAAAGTAAATGCGTGAAATGTGTAAATCATGAAATGAAATTGGTTAATAACTTTGTTTTAGTGTCAGAACTAATAAATTTCCTATCTCCTCCACTTAGCAGAAACTTCTTTTTCACATTCTTAATCACGAAGCAGTTCATCTCTATGTTTTGAAACTTGTGTTTTCCCATCATTGTAATTTTTCGGCAATTTTTGTGACAAACTGCATTCCCTGCTTTTAATCATGCTTATTGTTTCCTCAAAACAAGATTCCCACAAATTGATTCTCCCGTATTTTTTGACTCCTTTCCTTTCAATGTTAATCATATCCGGTAGTGCTCAGGTTACATTAGAATTTTTTGCTTTCATCTACAGTTTCTATATCGCCCTGCTCCATCATAGGCAAAACCTTCCCACAATCTCGTATTTCACAGAAGTTCTCCAGAGATGAACTCAATCATGTATCTGAAGAAATAATTCTACTGGATCCTTTATTTTCCTGAGAGAGCATCCCAGATTGGCCCACTTTTGATGAAAGCAGCATTCAATCGGAATACACTTCATTTCACAGTATAAATTCAGTCAGTGAAACGTCACTTTAACCCATAAGCAAACGAGCTTGATTTTCTGAGGTTGGAACAATAGGCTCCATTGGGTTGGATCAGTGTCCAGTGTAGCCACAGCCCAATGAGTCATTGGGGCACAGATTTTGATCTGCCACCAATGGCAGATTCATTTCATATGAAGGGGTACAATTTGGTCTTGTCGCTGTCAAGTTGAAAAGTGGTCATTTAATGGAGGGTAAATTAATTTAGTGTCTTATGGAGCATTGATCCATGCCTGTAAAAGGTGATGTCTGAGGTAGTTATCAGGACAGGTTTCACAGTATATGTAAACCATATTTTGGAATAATAGCATTTATTGTCATATATTTCAAAGTATTTCACAAATAAAATCAGACTGCCTACTTATATACAAAGCATATTCTTGGTGGAAACCTTTTGATGTTTTTTGCCAGATTCTCCACTCACCATATTTTAAAGAAATTAATAAAGCTTTTGGAGAGCTGTTTTAAATCAGATAATGACTATATTGATGGTTTTCACTCCTGGAAATATACCAACTATTTTGAGATTTCTGCATTGGTAAAAGGTGTGCAAAACAGCATAGTGAAGTCATTATATGCTTTGATAGCTTAGAGGCATCAGGCATTCTTATCAGATACAATAGTCATAACTAGTATTTTACAGTCTCCGGTTTCACAAAGCACTGCTAATCCTTTTTCTTAATTTGAGCATAACGAAACAGGCCACCAATTATATTTCTAATGCAGTGCCCTTGCCTTGCTGGACATGCATTTTCAATTTTAGCAAATTCTTGGATGTAAGCATGGATTTAAAATACACATGTTATCATTATTTCAAGATATTTAATACAATGTTTGACAAAAAACCATCATTCTTCAACTTTTATATTATGAAACCCAAAATTGCTATCCCGTCTCATTTCACAATTCTTTAGAGCTGGGCCATAAGATCAGCAGCCATAAATGATGCACAACTGATGAAAATCACATTATGAGTAGTGATGGTGAAAACATGCAAGACAGTTCCATGACTGTCCACCACATATTCTCACACAAAGGATTTCAGGTGATCAAAGACACAAGCAATCGAGATTTATTGGCCTTTCAAACATTTGAAAATTCTAGGGATCACTGCAATGAGAGAGCAAGCCAAAGGTAGCTTTCATGATATAAGTGCACAGCAAATGAGAGTTAGAATACAATCCTAGTTTTGGTTACTATGCCTAAAATGTGGCATGATTGGATCAATAAAAATTATAAATATAAACATATAGTAGAATGTTAACCAAGGGGAAGGAGTTTGGGTGTTAATCCCCACAGGAGCTAAATCATTTATCAAAATATTCTGGTCCTGTTAGATAATGGAGAAAAAACAAAGGTAAATTGGAATGGTATATGAAAGAAAGAGCACAAACTCTCAATTGGTCAGTGTGTTGATTAACCTGGTTGCCCCTAAATGAAACCTTCCCCCAAATTGTTTCCTGGCTACACTAGTGATATAAGTATCTGCTATTGAATATATCCAAAAAACTCGCATTGTGATGATCAATTTATATTCACTGACTGATTCCTTATTTTCACTTAGGGGTATGACTCCAAGTGTGAGCTACATTAAAGCACTGGATATTTGGATGGTTGGTTGCATCTTATTTGTCTTTTTGGCACTGGCAGAATTTGCATTCGTCTTAAGGTAAGACTATTTTCATATTTTTACTGAGGGGAATGAGTAGATAGAGACTGTAAGCTTGGATGAGCAAAATACCCAAAAATGATAATTTAAACAGGACTGTTCAATATCTTTTGAAGATACTTTTTGTTAAATAGTGTATAAACATTAGATGATAACCCATGGGATAATCAATAAAATAAAAAAAATGATCATCACTGAATTTACACATTTGTATGGTGGCACTCACAACTTGGCTCTTTGACTAGCTGCGAGTGAAACTTTTAAAATGGATAAAGTTCACAAATTAGGTCTGATATGGTGGAAGGAATCCATACTGGCAAATAAAAGCTTTTTTCCACAATAAGAATTGAATGCGTACGATACACGTTTCGGCTTACTTAGCCATCAGGATATATTATGCCAATTTCTGATGTTCATACTCTTGGAGTTTCCAATATTGTTAGCCATTGGGAGATAGGTAACAATAGCAAGGATGGTATTGAATTTATTTTTTCATCTATTAAATTATGTTAGTCACTAAGGATGGATGTTCAATTAATGAAGGCCATATTCAA
Source organism: Calopteryx splendens (assembly GCA_002093875.1). Lineage (NCBI taxonomy): Eukaryota > Metazoa > Arthropoda > Insecta > Odonata > Calopterygidae > Calopteryx > Calopteryx splendens. The sequence continues at coordinate 35,727 of LYUA01002589.1, forward strand.
GGTGAAAACACAGGAAAAGTCATAGTTTCCCCATTTTCTACAGAGAGGATATGCAATACAAAAATTAGTCCTTGAATAAACATTGGTGTGGCTGGTGACACATAGCAAAGCAGTGATTTAGTTTTCTCTCTTTAGTAGAATGGTGAGAATCATTGATCACAGCTATGTGGATCTGGAATGCTCTCTAATCTCATGCTGAGTGATGGACATCAGCATGGATGAAGCCTTAGTGTATACCCTAAGCTCTAGCCTTTTTAGTTTATAAATACCATAAACATAAATCCAGTCTTGCTGGCAATAATTCAACTGCTATTCAATTTATATACAATATAGGTATTTCCAAATATAAGCTTAAAAATAAAAACTAAAAGTTTTTATTGCAAAAAAATGTAATTTCCAAGCAAAAAGGTTTTATTCACTCAGACCTACTAATAAATATAAATGGAGAGAAGGGGAGAAGAGTGGAAAGGAGGAAGTTGTGTGAGGTGAGTTGCTTAAAAGAAGAGATGCTTTGTAGTAGGGTATGTATACAGAGCTTCCTTGTGATCCTTGATGCACTCACCTTTCAAGATATCTGGGTTATGGATGCCAGATGCAAACAATGCCATGGTGGAGGTGAAGCACTGCACATAGCTTGCTGTCCTCTTTGCTGGTGTATCTCAGCTGTCATCTTGAACGACACCCCAGGCGTCAGTGTGGCCTTTATGCGATAGTGGAAGAGTATCTGGCTGATTCAATCTCCTGCCATTGGATCTGCAAAACATATGAAAGAAAAATATTGCACAAAAGGAGGAGTTTTATCCCTTTTGCTACCAGTCCCTAGAAGGTAGACTGCACCAAAGCTGCCAATCACATGACATTAAGCTAGAAAAAAATCTTGTTTTCTCATTTACTACTTAATCTTAATTAATGAAGTTCATATTTATCTCAAATTTGTTAATATTTTGTGGATTTATTGTCTATACTGCTTATAATCCTTTTTTCCTATGCATCCTTGTTTATAGTTCATCGACTAGTTTAAAATGTAGGCCAATTACTCCCAGTAAAATAGAGGGCAAAAAGATTGGCCCTTGGCAGTTTTCACGAAACTAGTGAGGGCTGATAAATCAGACAGCTACTAGTGAAAGAGTTAAGCTTATGGACGCTGGAAGAAATTTCTCTTTCATCACCATATTTAATGCATGCAAATACACTTTTAAAGGAGATAAGGTCTGCTTTGTGAACAACTTCCAGCATTAGTTTTTTTTATCTCCCATCCTCACTTCCCATACATCTTCTGACAATTATTCAAAATCCTATTTCATTTACAAAGAATAATTTACTGTTAATTTATTATGTTACAGACTGGATAAAATAATGAAACTAGCCAATGAATACAAACAGAAACTGTCTCCTGAGATTTCTAACTCAAGTTGGGAAACCATTGAAGACCAGGGGAAGAAGCCAAGAGGCCAAGTAAGCTACATACTAATAAGGCACATACTAATTTTTACATTGGCTGATTTTCTCACCAATTAATACAACATATGCAGATCAGGCTGGAAGATTCCACCAATTCACACAAAAGAGCCCCAGGCTCAAAATAACATAAATACAATGAACAGCCTGGTGAAGTTGAAAAACTAAAATTGAACAGAGTATAACCATATGTCTTTGATGTTGTTTCAGGGCAATTTAAAATAAGTGTTTACTACCTACCAGTATCACAGAAATGTGCTATGTAAAAATACAAATGAGTTGTTTCGAATGAAATAGCCCAGGGCTCTTCAACTGGTCAACCTTCAACCCGGTTTGTGGGAAACTTTGATACAAATATGCCCTCAGGTCACCTGGTAGAGCAAGAAAAATAATTAGTTTGTTTCTTTCTTTAAGTGGAAATTAAATAATATATACATGGAAGATATGACAGACTCTTTTTGAATGTTTATTTTGCTAGTACTCCATTGACAAAGTTCAAATTTCGGGTAAACTTCCTTAAGCCAGCCCTGCATACACTATGGGAATCCATAATTACTTTCAGAGTTGATAGGTTACATTTATCATGTCCCCCTCCTTAATTATATGAGACTACAATTCCTTTAACGTGATGGATTCACACTGAATTCAAAACAAAAAATGTATGGAAGAGTAGTACTGAAATTATTTAATTAAGAAGATTGCTCGATTGTACCCTTGCATGAGTTTTTTATTCACACTCTGAAAGCAGTTGATGTTGTGGGCTAGTGATGACATGATCATGCCTGCTAAATGGAAGGTCTTGGGTTCAAAACTAAGTGAAGCCCAGGGCTCCCTAATTACTCCCTCCCTATTTACTTCAAGCATTGCCTATATTTGTGAATATAACTCTGTATTAGGATCGTACACATAGATAGAATTTTTATCACCAATACTAACTTATGGATGTGGAATTATGAATTCTTCAAAAAATGATGTTATTTTGCATGATTCCCAAGAGGAAAAATTTTACATTTCTCTGGGGGCTTCTTTTTACATAGAAACCAATTATAACATCTGAAGATATGCTGATGATGTGTGCATGTAGTGTACGCAAATATTCATCAGAGTGGAAGCTCCAGTGTGATACCACCGAGGAATTTTATAGGAAGAGATAAGTGAATATGCTAAATAATATGGTGAAGGTGTAGTCAGGATATTAAAAAATTACATACAATGATAAAAGCACATGGAAGGTAAGACATGAAAGGTACCATTAAGCTAAATTAAGCTCATAAACACTCAAACCATTTAGAAATCAAGTTTCTAAGGAGAGGACAACACATAAATATATACCTATATGAACAATATGTTTTAACGCTGTGTACTGTAGGGGTTACTGAAGAAACAGAGGCAACTCATTCTGCAAATTCAAGTTTGGTTTTTCATGCACAAAATGGTTATTTTTATTTTCAGAATTGCAATGAGGGTGAAAACACAGACCAAGGACCTGGGCAAGAATCTAATGGGCAATCAAAATACACTCACAGAAGAAGTAGGATTCCTGTTAAAACTGATTCCTTAATTATCTTCCGTAAACGCCTGGAGTTCATATCTGCCAGTCTTTCACCTGTCATCTTTATAGGATTTAATCTCATTTATTGGCCATGGCTGCTATATACTGTTTCACCAAATAGCAGTTGTTAGCATATAATAGATTTACATTTAAATGAAAGACTTTTCCACAGTAATGGAAAGGTGAACTAATTTCTATGGATAGCAAACACTTACCCAAAGTTATGCCTGGAAAACAGTGAATACTCCATGTCTTAAATTGATTTTATTATTGAACACATTTCATATACATGTAGGAGTATTAATATCCTTGATATGACTGGGTTTCTAGGCATCCCATGCTAAACAAGAGAGTGCCCCATATATCACTGCCTTTTTCTATTGCACGTATAATGTCTGATGAGACAGTAAACTAGGGTGAGGAAAGTGGTTGCTCGAGGGCACATTCTGCAATAGATACAATGTACACCAAGAGTGTTTATATCAATTTTTAATAATATTCAATTCTTACAATTCAAGCATGTGCCATAAAGTAATCTAATAAAATAGCAATTTTCATTCCCCACCTTTTTTCTAATTCATTTTCTAGTGTGGAGGCAGTCCCAAAATAACTCCTTTACCTCTGCTTTTTTGTATGTACTTCATTTATAGATGGCCATACATGTTGAATGAATAAAATAGGAAAGTTGCTGATAGTAAGTGACAAGTTTTCCCTCTGTAACACTATCAGCAATAAAAATTTGCAACTCAATTTCTTATCCGGAAAGGGAACAGTGTGAAGGGTCTGTATGTGTGCATGAATCTCAATCAAAGTATGAGTATAGTGCCATAGCTTGGTTTTTGACATGTGGGACTGACTGTGTACCTGGCTTTAAAGAAATACATATATGTACCATAATTATCTACTCCTGTGTTCTGATTGCATTTAATACCCTCTACTTTTTTCAAGAGGAATTGATTCCACTTTTTCCTGGTTTATTTCTTTAAGCATTCATGTTCTTCATGAAATTAGCTAAAGAGCATTCTGGTGGTTTACTTCACTCATATTACCAGAAACAAATGTGTAGGCGATGGTTGGAGATTGTGAAAGAAGGTAAAATATTAGGTAGGCACTGAAAGAAAATATTATTATACTTGTCGACAAGTTGACAAATGAAACTTTCACATGTGAAAAGGCATTTAATAATTTTGAGGGATGAAAGGAAAATGATGCTTACAATGCTTGAAAATTTTACAATGTGTCAGCTTCGTAATCTATGATCAACGCAGAAACCGAATTAATATTGTACACACTAAATTTTGTGGAAAAATATGCACAAATTAACAAATGAGTAAAACAAGGGTGCTAACCTTTAATGAACACTATTGAACATATAGGGACTGAGAAGAAGCAATAAAAGACTTTGAAGAAAAATGGAATCAAATCAACAGGAGCATGTGGTCATAGGGAGTAGATCAGCAAAATAATGTGGAATAGAAGAAACAGTATGTAAATCAAGCAGCCCATGAATAAACCAAGTACAGGAGCATATAGGATAAAGAAATAACTGTGTCAAAAAAAGAGCATGAAAACAAGAAAGTGGCAAATGAAAATATATGTAAGGAATATGTAGATCAGAAAAATTGGAAGGACAAAACAAAGAAAGCCGGAGGCTTTTGAACCGATGCTGAATATCATGTAGCATATTGAGAATAGAGGAAATGTACAGGCAACTAAAAATGGTACAGAATGAGCATGAAACTGAAAAGAAGAAACAGAAACGTTAGATGCATTACAAAGCATAAAGAATACACAATAGGGAAGGAGTGTGGATTCATTATGGAGCATAATAAAAGAAACATTTAAGAATAGCAGTATAGAATTTACCTATTAATATGAATTACTTACCTCTAAATGCAACTGAAGAATAATGTTGGCTTAATTTTCACAGATAGAAAAACAAATGAATGGAATAATACCACTATGACATAACAGTCAGATAATAATAATAATAGGTAGTAGTTTTATTTCTGAAGGTTACATCAATTGCAACATGGAAATTTTCAGATGTGACACTTCAAAAGTCAGTATAAAACTGTTTCAAGCACAATAGACGCGCTAAAGACTAATGTGAGCTATGCGCAACATTACATTCTTCCAACATGTACATTTAATATGAAGAAATTCAGTTAGGCTATAAAACTCTTGACTAATTAAATATTCTTTTATCTGTTTCTTGAACATGGGAATGGTTGGTATAGATTTTGCTTGAGGGTAGACTGTTGAAGATTACAGATGCTGCATGTTGAGGTCCTTTTTATGACAGCGAGAGGTGGTAATTATTTATGTGTATGCTGAGATGACTTAGTGTGTGATGTGAATGTATATTGCTATTTGTAGGGAAGATATGGGGATTTTCTTTGAGAAAGATGGGAGGATGTAAAATATATAAGGAAGGGAGAGTTAATAATTATTACTAAAATAAATAATACTAAAAGAAATAATACTAAAATAAATAATACTAAAATAAATAATACTAAAATAAATATTATTAAAAAACTTAAGTTATACTTTTGAAATAGTGGACTGCCAAGGGTAAGGGTTGGCAACTGGAGATTGAGTTTGATTGCTTGCTTTTGAAGGGAAAGTACTTTTAAAATTAAGATTGTAAATGAAATTTGGGAGGATGTAAAATATATAAGGAAGGGAGAGTTAGTAAGTTATACTTTTGAAATAGTGGACTACCAAGGGTAAGGACTGGCAACTGGAGATTGAGTTTCAATGCTTGCTTTTGAAGGGAAAATAATTTTAAAATGAAGATGGTAAATGAAATTTCTCCACACCTTTCCTTGTGAAACCTCCCATGCGTGAGAATGAACGACATAAAAAAACATTTTCCACCTCGAAGTCGTCCATCTAACTAGTTGCAATTGCACATATCCTTTAAAGCAAAACCTCTGCCTGTTGCCCTCAAATCAGGTTTCAGGCCTGAGGGAGGTGTCCCAGTGAGCAATTCTGGTTCTGAAGCCGGGATATGGGCAAGAGATGCTGAATTGATGACCTCCAGTAGTTAATTAAATCTGGATGTCACATTCGGTGGTTTCGTCATGTTTCCCAGTTCAGGCGGGATGGGATCTCATGGCTGCTGGTGACATCATCGGTGATACATACTGTCCTTACTGTACCGAAAACTTCGGGGTATCACGAGGAATTTCGTGACGAACCCACTATACTTCCCTTGAGGGAATCCGAAGGTAACGCATTCAGAACAGTGACCCAAGAGGAGAGACGCAGAAGCCACGCCGAATTTAGGCTTTGTACAACAAGTCGCAAAAGAAGGTGTCTTAGCTCTTTCAAAATTACGCGCCTACTCGAGAGTCCGGATTGACCGGCGAAAGCGGTGAAAGTGTTTCCGGACAATACTGTAGCCGTTTATTTATCGTCTGCTGCCCGCTTTGTTAGTCTTTTTTTTTGGCCAGCTGCCGGCGCCCTCTCCCCGTATTCTCTCATACTCCCAATTTCGCCCCACCCCCTACCGTGGTTCGGCGCAGGCGCAGAATTCAACGCGCGTGATGCCGTTTCAAAAAAATATTTCCCTCCAACAGCAGACAGTATACAACGCAGTCGTCGTGGTGGTATACGTAGGTCGGCGTCGTGTGTGGGGCACTTTCTTATTCGTTGGGCGGGAACACTCTGCAGAAATCGTGAAGACTTTTGAACTAACAGTGATATTGGATAATTTTAAGTTTTTTGAGCTAGCCACCTGTTTTCCTCATACTGTGGTCTCGACGAACCGTTCGTGTGCAGCTTGGTGACGGATGGGTAAGCCGTTAGGTGGCATCAACGAAGAGCAAGTTTCTGGAGAGTAACCGGTGAGTGAAACAGCTGATGTATTTGCTATATTCTTTCTCGTCGAACCTTATTATTGTGACTACGTCATTTAGGGCCACGAATGTTTTTAAAGCTGCGTGTAGTGGGACGTATATGTTCCCCAAATGTTGCTCAATACTGAATGTCATCAAATGTGTATAGTTTTTAAACACTCGAAGCATACTGAGTTTATAAGCACATTCTTATCGTATTTTCACACTTAAGGTTAAGGGAGTCGTCATGTTCTTTGTAAGTTATTGTCAACGCACGACTGAAAAGATACCATTGTAATACTGTCATGCCTATAGTTTAACATTAGACCAGTGTTAAAACGAATGCTTGAAATCATGTTTGTTTAGACTCACTGCATGTGAGTCTATAAAATTAACATTAGAATTATAATATTCTTACAGTATAAGGTTAAAATTAATCGAATTCCTTATTTCACATCATTTTAAAATGTTAGCATATGCCGCGTGTATTATTACAATTAAATTATATCAACAAATATTGCGCTTTCGTACAGTTTTGATGTCTTCTAATTACGGAACTACCGGCCCTCAATTTCGATTTTTAGCAAATTTATATCACTTTATTTCTTAAAATATTTACTCTCTGACCAAACATTCTTTTTGCGGAGTCTAGCACCGAACATGGTTGGTCATCAGTCAAACAATTTCTCACGGAAAATATCCCTTGATGCTGATTTCTGAGTATGGTAAAATAAAATCATATCGGAAAGTTGTCGTTATTTAACCATTCAATTATTAAACGGTTACCGACGGTAAATCCAGTCGATTCCCTTTTTGGCAGCACAAACTGGAAATAAAGTAAATCATTTTAGAAGTAACTCTGTTTCAAATTCGCCATTGGCGCTACGATGTGAACTACCTTCTTGGTTTCACTGTGAACTTACTTTTTTGATAGACTGATAATTTTTTTGGCTGACGCTTGGCTAGGGTAAGGTGGCACTTATTATACGAAGCCCCAAACTGAGATATTTACGTTTATGCCCGAAGTGAAGTGGCTTATCATGTTTTTAACGTCCGAATCAACTAAAACACGGAATATTCCTGTGCCCCTGAAGACGTTAATGTGGCAACCGGAAGAAATGCACGGCAAGGTATTAAACGGAAGAAAGCCACATTGTTTGCCGGCTGGTAGATATGGTAACTCTGTAGGTATTTGTTATGAAGAAAACGCGGAATTATTTCAGTTGCTAGTTATTGCGTTTATGTGAGGTGGCTTAGAAAATTCATTTCCATGACAACGCGTCCATGCTGAAGATTGGATTCAAACCCGTCTCATGCTGCGAGTGCGTTAACCACCGTTAGAGAGTGAGTGGTTGGTCGCAGTTATGTCAGTTAAATAAAACCCCATGATGTTACAAAGAGGCATAAACGTAATCCCTGTTGTATCGTTATTTTGTCAACAATGTGTATATATGTAGGCTAACCATATGAGTGCATCACGAGATGACTACATTTTAGTCGAAATCGGAGGTTAATTCTGTGTCCCTTAAATATAATTTTTTCTGAGCGATTAGAAATTGGTGGCTACTAACAACACCAAGTTTTCATTATGCATGCTCTTACGAAAATTGGTCTGTTAAAATGTAGCATGCCATCAGTTTGGAAGGTTAAATTTTTGTGGAAAATAATTGCAAGGATATTCTAAAAGGGATTGAAAACGGCTCTCGCTGAACTATTTTGTTGCTGTTAGAACCATTTTTTTTCCATTTTAAAAATGTGCCTTAATTAGAATGTCCGTTGCGCTCACTGTTGCGTGATAAACGGATTTCTCATCGAATCCTCCGAGAGTTCGGGTTGGAAAATCGATTTTATCTCGTACCTGTCACTGCTTGGTCCTTTCTCTCGGCTCAAGTAAAAATATGGGCTTTGATGCATCTTATGAATATCGTTGGGGTGCTAACGTTATTTACATTGAACGCAGTAGGTATTGGTGGGATACCCATGTTTATGTCACTCGGAGGCGTTGAGTTGGCTTGTCTTGCCAAATGGATTACGGCGTATCAAAACCGACGTTCCCCAAGCTGCCTCTGAAGCTCATTTGTTTATCTGAATTTTTCTTGTCGAGATTGCTGTGGGGGAATACCTCTTGATTTTTTTTCTGCCTTTTACCTTGGATTCGCAAAATGGAATTTTTATATTAGCATAGCGCGACATATTGTATGGATTGATTGCTTTGCTTCCGGGTTAATGTTATTGTACCGCTTGATCTTGCGAGTGTTTTTGTCCCTTAATCGTATTTCTTATTTGGTGTACTTGTATGATTCTCCTATTACTTCATCCCTGCGGGTTTTTCTTCCGAGGGTTAACAAGAATTTGACGATTTTAATAATAATGACGCATCAAGGTCATATGGCCCTCTGTTACATTTAACCTTTTTTTAGGAAACATGGGTGTTTCGCCTATCGCGTGGGCAGAGTTAACGGCTTACTTGTAAATTACAGTTGATTACAACTTTTAATCAAGGAGATTGCGTAGGGGGCATAAACAGCCCCAAGCCCCAACGGCCTCCTTGATTGCAGTGCCCAATTCAGCACATTGTCGTGTAGCTCTTGCCTTCCTTCTGTCATTAGTAGGCATGAACAGTCAGGGAACTCTCTCAACAGAATCGTTTTGGACACGTCATGAGTTTCGCGCTCTGCTTGTGTTTTGGCCATGACGGGGTGGGGGATTCACGTTGCGTGTGGAGCTAGGCTTCTTCAGAAATTTTCAAATCTCGCTCAGAACTATGTGAACGTTTGTCAAAGCACCTTCAGGCTTTCGCCTTTCCTACATTATGTAATTTATCTTTTTTTGAATTTATCTATAACAGAACAGCAGCAAATTGCGAGTAATTGTCCAGTTGATGTGTCCAGTGGTTAGAGCGCTGGGCTACTGACCGGAGGTCCCGGGTTCGAATTTCCTTGCCGGCATTTTTGTGCAGTCGACGCGAGCAAAAATATATCGGTACTACATTATTTATAATAGGTAGTCTACCGATACCGATAGCTGAAAACTGTTGCGTATCTTAGTGAACTTCTGAATCACTTCTGCACGACATGGACGCAAACCTTTGGGTACCTATGCCAGGTGAAGTCGGTCGCATGAGTGTCGAATGAAAGCATTGAAAAAAAAATTACGGAGCCCTCTCTCTTTGTGGATATTAATTTTTCTCCCTAGAGTTTTCTCCAAGTGCGTACATTCTTTGTAGGCATGCTCTCGAAATATGTCGCCTTTCCAACCAACTTCATAACGTTTACACCATTCCCGTTTGATTATGAGTTATCACCTTTCCCCTCGCCTCAGTTTTTGTGCGGGGCGATGAAAATAGTGTGCGGCCGACATGGAGAGTCTGATAAACGGACGTAATTGAGAGTGGATCGGTCGGTCACCTGGAACATTTCGGTGCGCACGCTTATGCTTTTTAAATCCGACAGAAAACGTCAGGTCAAGTCAGGAAACGATGGGCGAGAGACAAAAAAACTATTGCATTCCAAATTGGACTGGTTACCTCTGTTGGACAAGACATCGGCCCGTCTCAGCTTCACCCATGCTGTGTGATTTTTTCGGGCACCAGGTCACTCTGGGAAATCACAGGCGGTGCCGGGAAAGGAACTGCCCCCCCGTTCCCTGATGTGTGTATTTCACACGCCGAAGGGCTTACTAGTAGTAGTACTAGAGTAGTAAGTAGTACTGGGTGAGCTCTACCCTCACCTTCCAAACCAACCTTCGGGTTGAACACTGTGATTTTGTTTCTACTTGGAACGCATTTCTACCCTCCCGAGTGGACGGGACTACTTACGATCGTGGAACAATCCTCGATAAAAGTCGCTAACCGCTAATGTCTCAGATTGGCACTCGTTAGCATACGCGCAACGTTAAGCTGCAGCGTTGCACGCGTCAATTATAGAGACGGGTTTTGCCTGCACAGTGGAAGCCTCCTCCTATGAACCCATTCCATTTCGTAATTCCGAGACGTCAACTCTGCCGGGACTCAAAAACCCATTGAGGGTGGCGTATATCCTGTAACTCGCCGGCATGGCTGTCACAAATGATGGCGTAGAGGCTGGCTGATTCCCGCCCCCGAAGAAAATATTTTAAGTAAGCAGGGTTGTCAGATCGTCTGAACAAAACGTAGGACGCGATGTTCTAAACTGTAGGACATAGAAAAATAATATGCTAAAATTAAAAAAGATACCCAAATACATATCTACGTTTCATTCATATGAATTTTATATTGGTTTAAAATATCCGAAAAAACAATATAATCCTTTAATTCCGTTTCTTCCTGCTTTTATTGTTTTTTTCTATGCTTTCGTTTACTTTGCATTTTCCTTTCATCATTTTGGTGAAATGCTTGAACACTTTATATACGGGACTTATGTTCTTGGTGCTTTTCTAGTGTTCCTTATTGACGCACCTCATTACGAAGATCGTTTTTGTATCGATGTATCGAACGGAATGAAGGGAGCGTAAACGCTTTTTAAAATATCGTGTGGATGTAATGTGACATTTTTCAAACTGATGGGAGTCTCAATTTCTCAAAAAGGAGGAGATTCGGGTATTTTCGGGTATTCCTTCCCGATGCCGAAGAGAAATTTCAAGTTTTCGGATTTTCCCGAACGTCTGGTAAACCCCAATAATCGTGATTATAATAATAATAATAAAATGCATTTATTGGGGCGAGATTGAGACTAAAATAGT
>LYUA01002591.1:15665-26607 GCA_002093875.1 Calopteryx splendens
GCTCACCCAGTACTAAGCCTTATACGGCATGTGAAATTCACACATCAGGGTGATAAGGAGGGCCAGTTCCTTTCCCTGTACCTTCTGCAATTTCCCAGGATGACCTGGTACTCGAAAAAATGGTCCACAGCATGGGTGAAGCTGAGGGTGGACATTAATTAGTCAAAACAGCATGAACCACTAAGTATTCACTATTTTTCTGAAAACAATTTACGTAATGATAATCCTGCACTTAGATATACGTTTAAAAATATGCGTGTTAGAAAATGTTTCCGTTCGTTTTTCCTTTCCATTGCCCTCTCCGTTTTCATTGCAGTGAAGATTTTTCGGTGGGCACCATTTAAAACAATTTTCTTTCCTCAGACAATAAGACATACATCTTATTTTTACATCGACCAGATCAGATTCCAAATGGACGAAACTCGTGAACAGTTGGAATTGGGAATTTGTGTTCTTGACCCCTCTCACCTGGAGGCGGCGTTCCTCCCCTGTTGGCTGTGGTTCCCGTATCCGGCCTCCTCCTCGCCCCCCTCCTCCCTCCTCCGGTGGCCCTTTCCGCCCCTCGTGTCCCTCTGGACGCCCTTCCTGGGGCCCCCCTTGTGGTGGCGGGGGCCCTTCCTCCGCCTCATGAGGTCCCCCACCTCCACGCCGCCCTCCCTCAGCAGGCTCCTGAGGCCCTCCTCCTCGTCCGCCGTCACCCCCACGTCCCTCAGCTCCATCACGTCCTGCCCCTCGACCTCCGCCCCACCCCCCACGAACTCGTTCATCACCACGTACTCCCTGGAAGTCGAAGAAAGAGCGTTGGTAACGGGCCCTCACAACACCCGGCTATGCAGACACGCACACAGGAGACCTAAACAGGTGCTCTGTTTTTTTTCTGTTTTGATGCTACCCCCGCGTCTTACATCAACATGAACCCAACTCAACACTAACTTCAATCGCACCATAGCAACTCTACTCGTGACAAGATGTGAAATCACGGGTCAAAAGGCATTTGCACCGCCCTCTAAGGTAATCCGCGTGGCATTAAAGAATGGGTGAAATTATAAAGTCTATGCTGCCAGCGATATCTACTTACCAATGAGTTACGATCAATAAACATTCACAGAACATGAAGGAAAATAATGGTAATAATAAGCCTGCCACGACTTCGGAACAATTGCATTGTGAAATAATTGTATTTTTTGTGAACCAGAATCTTGATGTTCCCTCGATATAGCTCTTATTGTGGATGCGGTACAAAGTCATTCTGATGTTTTATTACATCGGTTTAATTGATTGAATGTCGTTCATTTCCACAGATGGGAGTGAATTGGGGGGGGGGGTCTCTCCGGAGATCGGGCTGCCTGTTGCCACTGACCTGTAAGGCCTCCACCCGCCCCGCCTCATGATGACCCCGGGGCAGGAAGAGTTGACCCTCCGCGAGAGGTCGGCGGCGGCGTCCGCGGAGTGGGCCACGACCCCGACGCCCGAGAGAGCGTAGTCGGCCTCGGCGGCGCCGGCGTCCGGGGAGAGCCACGAGCGGCCGCGCATGCGCAGAGTGCCGCGGGCCGTGATGCTGTAGACGGGCAACGCGCACGACTCGTCCGAGTAGTGGTACTGGGTGAGTCGGAAGGAGTAGGAGGAGTAGGGGGAGGGGCTGAAGGGGGAGGAGGAGGAGAGGGCGGACGGGGAGGGAGAGGGGCTCTTGTAGAAGGAGTAGCTCCTCAGGAGGAACTCTGGACCCGAACGGATCTCGCAGCTGAAAAGAGAGAGAGAAAGGGTTTTGTTCGATTTGTATGCTTTGGTACATTTGGCTGGAGTTGGCGAAGCTGTGAAAAGTGTATACTCGTGTGGCATACACAAAATCATAAAAAAAAGAGCCAACAGTGATGAACCCGATGCTCGTTTTAGGTGCGAGAGCAGGCCTCGCCTCTTGCAGCGTGCGATATTCTTGGTTCCCTTCCCTTCGCCGCCGGGAAGTTTCCCAAGGTGATCCGAAGCACCAGGAAAATCACAAATCTTGGGTGAAACAGCGAGGGGGGGGGGAGCAGAGACGTCACCCGGATTCTAATCCGGGACCTCCTAGCCCCTGACTCAATGGGCTGCCACGCCTCCCCCACGACTCCCCTGGTAAATAACTAATAACAAGAATGGAAATAAATAAGGGAGGATTTCAATAGGGGAACTTGGAGCATCTGCCCTCCACTCGGCCGCGAGGCCGTTGACTGGGGGTATTGGGCCAGAAGCCATGAGGGTAGTTGACGATTAGTGACTGAGCGAGGAATTCAAAATTAAGAGCATTACTGCAACCAGATTGATAAATGATCATTACACACCATACTAAATATAATAAGAACAGATACTCACGGAAATTAAAAGCGAGAAAGCAATGAAAAGAACAATTATTAATGAATTAGTTTATTTACTAAAGCCATCTTTTAGTGCTTATCTATAACTTTTACGGGAGAAGACTCATAATTAGCAACGGTGTAAAAAGAAAATCATTAAAACTTATACGCATATTTTTAATAAATGCATTTATCAGTTTACTTTTAAAAAATCCCGAAGTAGAACAACTGTTTAGCTGTGTAAATTTACGTCTTATTATAATGGCTGGCATAATAATTTGGTGAAAAACAGTCAAAAACTATCTCAATATTCGTTGATCATGCGTCTTTCTGTAAGTACTCATGTACGAGTTATATACTTATATTATTTATTATTAGTTATTATTTATTTTAGCTGCTAATGTTAACAAGTTTTAGGAGTTCTTTCGTAATGAGATTAATTTCAATGTCTCTCTGTGGGCAATTGCGGGGCACTTCATGGCAACGGACACCGAGGTAGCTGTCGAACCGATTCCACGTTTGTATGAAATTATAATGCCACCGGTTTTACAACAACAATCCCCAATGTTTAACGATCGCAATTTTATGAAATGCCGCAAAGGCAAATCTTACGCTCCAAACATAATCCGTACACAACGAAACCCTCCTAGTCGAATACCCACCGATAAATTTGAACCCTACTTCAAAAGTGTTGAAATGTGACTCGGGTTCGCATACCTAATAATGTGAATACTTAAAGCAATGAAGTTGTCTTGCAATGAAGATACTTGTCATTTGTTTATCTAAAATTATTGTTATCGGCGTGGGTCTGTCGCGCGGAGGCCCAACAGGGACAAAGGTTCTCAGTTTTTTGGTCGGGGGGGAGGGGGGTTGCGACCTCCCCCCCCCCCACCCCCGTCAGCGTAGGCGGGGGCNGGGGGGTTGCGCCCCCCCCCCCCCCCACCCCCGTCAGCGTAGGCGGGGGCTCGATCAGTTAGCACGACGCACGGCGGCGCGAGAGTGGCCTCCAAGCCGCCGATCCCTATTCGCTCACCCCGGCAAAGTAAACTTTCGAGACGGTTTGGTTTTCTTGCGTCCTTTTGAGGCCGGGGATTAAAAATGCGCCTCGTGTAAATAAGCTCAACGATACGACAGCTAGAGAGATTTACCGTTACGACGTTTTCGTGTGTGGTATTGTGCGTCTCACGAAAAACGCGAGGGAGATGGGGCGTGAAGTTTTCGGCTGCGGAGAAGATAACCGAAGAAGAAAGGGACGGGCGGGGGTGTTGTTGCCTTTTTCCAAACACCACCGAGTTTGAAGGCGCTCTGGTCGCGCGGTCCCCCGAGGAGGAGAGAGCCCGAACGGGCGCAGTGTCCAAACATCGGGGATTGGATGGGCGGAGTCACATCCAGCTTCTGTTATTCGCTGTGTCAACCGCCCAAGTTGGCGTTAATTTCTCTCCAGCCGGAATCCACTAGCTCGAATTTGACGGAGTTAAACCAAAGTTATTGCGCCAACAGTTGTGATTGGAGCCGCTGGCTCCGAGTTCCTCTAAGTATCTTCAACTGCAGTGGACAAAGTAATGTACTGATATTCAAAGCTTTCAATGCCGAATGAAGTGTAAACTTCCACGCATCTCCGAATGAATTCTCATGGAACAAAAATCAAATTCTGCTTTCCATTGAAGCATGGACGAGTACCCTAAAGAGTTTATGTATGGTAACGTATCATTGGTCATTTTCTCGCTCAAGTTTCCGAATGCGGTTGTTTTCTTACGTTCTAACGTTTATAAATAGGTTACTTCTTGTTATGCGACACATGTGATGCTGCACGTAGTGAATAGAAAATGCATTACCGAGTAGGTATGTAGTTCCCAAAAAGTCGGGTTTTCAGGCAAATCTTGTTTTGCAGGTGAACAAAATTGATCAATGGGTCATCCTAATGCTAGGCTAATGCCTGATCCATTGACCTGTTATGTTTCCTCTCCATTCCGACTACTCATCATAGAGCTGTGAAAGTTGCAACTTGCATTGACTGCAAATTGGATTAATAATCTAGTTCATTTAATTTTTGCATTTAGAACCTACTCACTTATCCTTGATGAAAATTAAAATTACACAACCATTAAAAATTATTTTTTTTTTAATTTTCGGCTTTTATCAGATTCTGTCTTTCAGATGCGGTTATTTGAGAATGAGGCGATTAGTTTTACGATTACGATTCCGACATTTCCAACTTTGACTGGTGTCCATCCGTTGCGAATTCCGACTTTGCCTGGTTCCTTTGTGTCGGAGGAATATTCCGTTTCCGCTCCGTTCCGACCACTCGTCGCGGAGCTGTGATAGTCGCAACTTGCGTTGATATATCGCGAGGGAGGATCCTGGGAAAGGATCCAGGAACATCCAATGATGGAAATAAGTAGAAATACAAATATGAGTCGACGGATTTAGAATGTTGAGCGAATGTGATAAACAGCTCCTCTAAGTGTGCCACAATAAACCACAAAACGACGTGACAACACAATGATGGGATCAAACACGTTCCGTCAACAACGTAATTGGGCCCAGGCGTCGTGTTTGTCGCCGAAAGAGAGGGCCCGGGGTGCGAGTCGACCCGTATAAGCACTATCGGTCTCCAGGTGTCACGCTGTCGCCGGAAACGTCACCTCTCGAAGTAATAACGAAAAATAACGTCGGTTTCCCAATTAGCGCTGCTTAGCATTGATCGAGCGACGGACACTCAATGTCAGGGAGGGGTCTTTCACCAGCCCTACATGCTGAACGCTATTTTCGCTTCCTCACTGTTTCCAAGTTAATAAATTGATAGGCCATCCATATTCAAACTCGTGACCTAATAAGCTTTCCCATAATTGCCATGCGCTGGAGTCTACGTCTCCAGTTCATGAGATTCATTTGTGGATTCAAGTTGCCAATCGCGGGCGGAAGACGAGGAAACATGTCCTGAGGAGATATTCTGGAAACTATTTTCATGTTCCATTGCAGACATCTGCTTCAACTCAACAGCTAAAAAAAATGACGAAAATATTTCCTGAAAATTGTGGGGAAATTGTCCATAAACTTTTAACATTATTCTATTTTAAGTTTAATGATAAATGTTTATGTTGGAAGCATTCATTTCTTCCAAGTTTGCTGAAGAGGAATCATTTTAAGCCAATTCCACCGCCTTCAATTTGTTTTATTGGCGAGGTTAACCTAATACTTTGATTTAAAACTTAAAACTAGAAGATTCTCTCGCTAATCTCTGTGGCAAGTACCAGTATTAAGAGCGTAACCTTTCCCTACGCACACTAATTATTCCGGCGGGTTAATGTGGGATAATCTAATGGTCGCAGGTTCGAATCCCCCCTTGGACGCAGATTGGGTGTTACGGGTGAATGGGTGGATTTACGACTGGAGTTGACGATGCTGATATTCACCTCGGCCGTCAGCGAATCTTATGAATTCAATTACTAAAGCCATCAGTAACGCAGCGCAGCCTCCTGCCACCTCGTTTTCCAACTCAACAGCTTAGTCAACGGCGAGAGGACATTACTCAAGAACTTCCGCTTCCACTCACAGCTCCAAGGAATTTCTCTCAGCTTTGCTTTCTGAATAGAAGAGACCCCATGACATTCTCAAGTGGGTAGGAGGAGTCTTCCGTCAAAATCGAAAGATTTACAAAACTGGTCAGCGCCGGCCGGAAGCGGTTCGTCCGGGGGAGGGCGTGGGGAATGGTTTTGGGGGTGGTTGAGTGGGGAATGCTTTGGGGGTGACACTGCGGCGGGTGGTGGACGGGGGGTGTGAGGCAGGGTCTCGTTCCCGGGCAGTGGTGGAAAGGGGGCCCGTAAAACCTCCGACGGACCGTGGAGGACTCGTGATGTATTGGCGTCAAACCACGAGGAGACTTCAACTCTGAGTGAGCGAAAGCCGGAGGAAATTTTGATGGACGTAAATTGAATGGCGTGACTCAAGGGAGGAGAAAAATTCCTTAGCGCGGGCAAGTGCGAGGATTGGTTTCATAGTAGAAGGCGTTGTTAAATAGAAATGCTTAGAAGAAGGAAAAAGGAAAGACTTAAGATTACTGTGCACTTTCCCGTACGTTGAAAATGATCATTTAAATACATTTCCTTTCCTCGAAGAGGAAAGAGAAACCATTAGGGTAATTAGGGATTCTTAATTTCAGTAGACATTTTATTTTCTGGTTGTTTAAACTTTTGCACGTGATTTATGCTAACATAGGCCCGAGTAAGGCTAAACTTAGTGGCTACTTTGATGGCAAAAAAATTAATTCGAGCTCTCCAGCGATACTGCTCCCAATCATCAAAATAAGGTTCTGGCGTTTACGGTTTGTTTGATTGATACTATGTCGAAAACGGTAGTGCGTTGTTTGTCCTGGCGATGAAAAAGGCGGCTGAGGCTACAACGACTTATAAATATTGATAGGAGATTTTCAGTTTACAGTTATAAGACAGGGACCTTCAGTTCACCCCATCCCTGTCTATCCCCTTGTGATTCATTTTACTTCGCAACTCAAAATATTGTGAGCAAATGTCAAATATCCCTTCGCCAGTTTAGTGATCATCCATTGGTTTCCCCTCTGCGGCAGGAGACGGGATAATAAATTAGCGACTGACTTTTATACTGTCCCTAGCCAGTGAAGAACACCATGAAAGATAATACACGATTGTTAACTTCACTGGGAATGCGAAAAACTAATATTGATTTTAACAATGATACTTTGTGAAGAGCGAGGTTGAAGAAGGAACCATTTAGTCTCAGTTTCTTCCAAATGAACACTATTTCTGGATACACCATTATGCCTAATATGCACACTAATAGCAGCTGCCGCTTTTCCACTGGAAATTCCGCGGAATTTCACAGCGGAAGAATTATACAGAACCGAGGAAATGGAGACCAGTTGCAAGTTGAACCAAAACTGGATACCAGAACCATTCCGTTCGGAAGGAGCTGAGGTCTTTATCCGAAATTGATTCGCGGTTAATCGTTTGCTGAAAGTAGATATTGAATGGCGTCAAAGTGGAAATGGTGTAAAAATTGAGCTCATCTGAGAAAATTTGCCAGGCAAAGATTCTACTGCTCGTTTAAAATTCGGTAAATATGACCCTCGGAATGCTTTTTTTTAATTTAATGCACTGTGAATAAAACGTACTTTCCCCTACGCCACCAAGTAAGATACATGTATAAGTGCAAATTCACGTAATAAATATAAATTGACCTCAGGGAAAAAACGTACTTACTTCAAAACATCGTCTGTTTGATATCAGATTTTTGAAGTGCCAATGACGCTGACTATTATGAAATGATGTTAATATTTCCCGAATAAAAACCTTTTCTTCCCTTCCGTCTTGTTGATCTGCTTTTTCATGTCACTGTCACAATAGGGGGGCGCTCCACGTGCAGAGGGGGGAAGGAGGGTCTTGGGAGTGCACATCATCGCACGAGAAAAAATAAATCCACGGTGGGAGGGGGACTTCGCTCGGGGAGGTGAGGGAGGGTGACGTCATCCCGGGAGGGGTGCAGCTGGCGTCGGTGCACCCACCCCTGTTCCACCAGCGAAGGCGGCGGAAGTAAACATGGGAGCGCTAGGGGGCGGGAGAGCCGGAGAAAGCCCCGACCGACCTTTAGGGATCCAGTGATCCGTTCCGTAGCCGTCGCTCGTACCACTTTCTTTAAAAAGAGAACTTCGTCATTTTTCAAATAAAATTTCGAATCCCCTCTTGCTGGTAACCCTGCACCGGGGTAATCTCTGCATCTGGGAAAAAAATATGCCACGAGAATTAAGGTCGTGAATGTCAGGGAACATATCATTCCCAGTAACGATTTTGAAGGGTTCTACGAAAGTTATGGCATGTTATCAATAGTCTTAGCCTAGAAATGATTTTTTGACACAACTCCTCTCTCGATCCTCGCACCTTCCAGTATTTCCATGCCTTCGTAAATTTTCATGTTTGGTGTCTTCATTTCCAGTTCCACGTACCAAGGTGTTCCTCTGTAACACTTCTTAATCACTTTTACGGCCTCGATTATTCATCGGGCTCCAGATTTACTGACGCAACGAGGTAAATGCTTATTTCAGTGTTTTCATTTCGTCGTATTTCTTCACGTTCTTTTCGTTTGACTTCGGATAGCTGGCATCTATTTATTTGATTATGAAACGGGACTACATTACAATGAGTATTTCTCATACAAAGCGGTCACGTTCCGTTTAAGGCTTTTAAGCACAAAATGATTCCCGAATGGTCCAAACGTTCGATAAGCATGACTATTTCATCGAATTAGGTATTAAGTAGTGGTTCATTAAAAATAATGCGTATTTAGTTCTCTATAAAGTTCAACAGTAACTGTCAATATCAAAAATACTTCTTGACACGTCTATAAACCTTATCTGCTAAATTTTCCAAGTCTCATCCCTGCTCGTAAAAATAACTTAGGGTTATTTAAATTGATCGCGTTTCGTAGGTTTCTGAAGGCGTCCTGCATGGACACAACGGTTGTAAATTGTCTTTCAGTTATAAATTTTTATTCTTTATTTTCCAGGTAATTTAAGTGAATGCCTCAAGTAGATCGAAAGCCGATACCAAACAGAAGAGACAAGGGCGCGTGAGGAGAGTGAGTGGCGTCGGGGGGGGGGGGGNAGAGAGGGGGGGGGGGGGGGGGGGGGGGGGGGGGGGGGGGGGGGGGGGGGAGGGATGTAGTGAATGGAGGGGAAGGGAGGAAGGGAGAAGATAAGGATGAGACCAGGGGTGGAGAGTGAGTGAGAGCAATTAATAGTGGCAGCGATTACCCACGCCACGTCTAGGCTGCTCCACGTCACGCGAATCACTCCATTCCACCCTGAACTCTCAAATTCAGTTCTAGATATGATATTTCAGCCATCATATGAAGTTGCCTCGTTTTAGAACATATTTAAGATGCTGAAAATGTTTCGCCTTTTTTCCGGGGATTGAACCTGCGACCTTTGGATCCACAGGCGAGCGTGCTACCCCTAGGCCACCTCGCACCCTAGCTTTCTTACTTGCGTCCACCTAGGAGAGAAATCGGCCTGAAATCATTGAAGAGGCTGGAGACCACACTTTTAGACGCGCTCCAATGTAAATGAGCAAGTTTTATAATATATATGAGCGTTTTTTGTCAAGGACATGTAGAAAGAGAGAATGGTTCTTACTCTTGGGAGTTCATTCTCTTGTGACGTAAGCAGTTCTCCGTAAAGTTCTAACCGTGCCTCTTCGTATTCATAGCGCAACAACTGAGACTATACCTATCGGCACCCAACACTTTTCGAGTGTGTTCAAGGATATAAAACTTGAGCACGAAATGAGGAAGACGATATATTCTTCCAATGAAAGTTTTATGCACGTATTGGAGAGCGGAGTATAACTGCTTTAGACGTCATCTTCAGGTGTCTGACGCCTATGAAGATGAAGTCTAATCGCTGAAGATGAAGTCTAATCGCTGAAGATGAAGTCTATGCACTGAAACTAATTATACCTGAATAACATTTTAGTGGAACAATACGTATTGTCCCACCTTTCACGAAATGAACTTTCACATATGTATTTGTGCCTGGGAGTATTGAATAACACTTGAAGTTCAAACGGCCGTCTAATATCCACTTTTATTTCAACCAAATGGAAAGAGCGATAATATAACGCCGTGAGCTATAGTGCGTGGAAATTGTTTAACTTGATCAGACATGCGGATATTAATGTATGCACATCCAAATAAAGTCTGGATCCAATTCATTAGGAGAGCGAAGAAAAGGTGGCGCGATGAATAATTTCATTTCTGGGTGGGGAGAAGATAAGTATGAGACCAGGGGTCTCATACTTATCATCTCATTGACATCTTCTCATTGATATCTTCTCATTGATTCTCCTTAACATGAGAATCATACGCACCTATGCGGCAGGGAGCACGGAAGGGAAGAGTTTGGAAAACATTAGGAGAGGAAGAGTTAATGGTGGAAGTTTCATGATTCTGGCGTGAGAGAATGGAAAGGGAAAGAATCCAATGTACTAGATTGTGTGCTGGGACAAGCTATCGCTTTATAAAGGGGACATTAGTGTAATTAACAGGAAGAATAAGTAGGAGATAATTTGTGATTGATAATTTTTCCCTTAAATTCCTGCTTTGCCTATAGTTAAATAAACAGTAAATTTATTGCTGTCACTCATTTATTTTTATACGTTGCCTTCATTTTTCCTTGACGCTTCTAAGACGTTATATGCAATAATAAATTCAATTGCCCTATCAAACTATCGAATTAAATATAATGAAAACTAAGTAATAAGGTGTTTAGAATAATCGTTAATCAGCACCGTTCACGATGAGAAAGATGCAGAAAGTTTTTTGTCTTATTTGTGGAAAATTTTGTGAAATCTGAGTTGTCGGATGAAATTGATCTTTCTTATAGTTCTTAGGGTGTTCCCTTGGTGTTCTTGCAATCATAGTGAGGGACCACCCAAGGAGCGTTTCATTGCGCTAATGGGATCTTTATTTTGAGCGTTTCCCATAAAAGAAACACTATACACTCTCCTCCCGAACCCAGAACACTTCCCGGAATGGTCCAACAACGGCTATTCAAGACTTTTCAAGACCGCATTACGCCTCGG
>LYUA01002592.1:18938-29633 GCA_002093875.1 Calopteryx splendens
ATATATATATATATATATATAGACTTATTTATGAGCAACATTATACCTAAATTTACAGTAAATGACGTCTGAACCCTTAAGTAAGAATTACAATACTATAAAGTAGATAGTTTTGTGACGAATCCACAAATGTTTGCGCCTGTTACGCATCTGCAAAACTCTTATATTAAAATGCATCATTGTCAAACCAGATTTATAACGATGTTGAAACTCCAGTAGCAAAAGAAGCTCTTGGTTGAAAGAAAAAATACTAAATGAAGAGAACTACCTCGGTTCTGGCCTGACAGTATTGAACAGCTAATAAATGAGGAAAGTAACTCAAATAGAACAAAAAAGAAAGCACAAGATCGAGAAAAATCGTCGTGTATCGTCGGAAACACTCTTCTCTCATTTAAATATCACGTATCAAGCTGCGTTGGTGGGGCTGATTCTTAGTTCCTTAATTTATAATTAGCTCCCTGTTCATTATTCCTTTCATTATAATATCCTGGTGGCCTTACTGCCCATAAATGTTTAACTGCAGCATTTAATTCAGTCCGGAGAGTGTTATCTCCTGCAATCATTAACAGTTCCTCTTCTTCCAATATTCTAGGGTGCGATTCTTTTCCTCCATAAAGATTTTCCATATTCCTTGTCTCTATCTTAAATTAACCTTCACAAGCTCGAACGACAATAGCCTCTGCTTACTCTGCGTTCTTTGACGTGGTCTCACTTTTTCATAAGATACTTCAACTTTCCCTTAGATAAGATTATGCTGCACTGCTTTATACTGGTTCCTCATCCATTGGTCTCTTTTCTTGCCCTTTGGCTGATTAAATTTTTCACCCTTTGTGAACTTTTTGCCCTTCCTCATTCCTGATTTATTTATTTATTTTCTCTCTTCTATTTGGCTAGATAATTCGTCCGTGAGTCATGATTTCTTTGTCATGGATATTCATTGGCCAAAGGTTTCACTGCTTCCAATAGTTTATTCCTCATATCTTGTCATTCTTCCTCGATCGATCCTGGGATGCTGCACTTTTCCCATTCTTTCTCTTTTATAATAATGGTGATAACTTTACTAAGGCGAAATTAAGGAGGAGCATAAGGTTCTCTCTTACATTTAAACGTTATATACAGCAAACATCCATGCCCAAGGCGGCACTCAAATCCGTGACCTTTGGGTTAGCAGGTGACAACGTGGCTATCCAACCAGGCTAACCCGGCCGACCAGGTCTCTATTGCCCGTTGGAATGCCATCCTTGCGTTATTTCTTACAATCTTTCGAGCTGCCATTTGTTTTTATTTTTTTCTTTATCTTATTAAATTTATGTTAAGGAAATTCAGAAAAAAATATATAATAGCTATTTTCGATAATTTCGCCGGGATAGCCTCTAGTTTGCTGTGATGTGATCAATTTGTTAACTTTTTTATATCTCCAATAATCTTTCAGCCATATCTCCTCCAAAGATAGTTTTGAGCTAGCATATTTGGCGCCCTCATTATTTGTTTTACTGTTTGAAGAATGACAAAATGATTTCTTGCCTTCATTTTATTTCTCTAGTTCACATCCTCCTGTTATGTTACCTTCTTGGCCTTCTCCTACGATTGCATTCTAGTCTCCCAGGATATATAAGTTATTTTTCTCCCTTTACTTGCGTTTTCTGTTCCGAACACGACTTCGGAGTTTTATGGATCTCGAAGGTAATTTCATCCTTCCATTGTTCGAAGGAGCTCCTTCACTCTCATTGCGACACTATTCCTCGGTATTATGTCCAGTCCCTCATTTCCGTTTACGTAGCTTGTGTTAGTTATCCCATAGCTACCATTCCAAATGTCCATTTCTTAGTCTTTTCATTTCACACCCAATACGCTTGATCCCATTCTCTTCGTTTCCACCCGAAGGTTTTCTAGCCTCTCCCGCTCCCTCCCTGACGACGTCTCAATCCTGGGTTGATTGGTGCGTGTCTGTTTTCTTCTCACTTGGATGGTCCCCGCTCGGATATCCAAATGGTGGACCGGGTTACGTCCGAAATATTCATTCGAGAGGGTTCCAGAGCGTATGTAATTGTAGTTGATAAAGGTGAAAGAGAAGAGTTGGTGAGCAACTGCTTCTTTTGAGATAGTAATTTGGTGGTTACCGTCGCCCTGCTATAGCCGTTAGAGGAATTGTTACCGCGTATGTCCGCAGTGGATTGATTACTACCATGCCCACCACTCTGGTCAGCAACTTCACTCCTGTGAAGATTGGCTGTCCTCCCCTCCCCCGCTTAATTGCTAACTTCATTCCTAGGCGGCACCAACATCCGCCTAGTCACGGCTCCCTCGTAGGATTTCGTAAATTTTTTGACCCTCTGACCCAAAGCTTGACTTTTGTACCTATGTTCTGTGTACCACGGGTTATTGTCCGCGACTGCTCATTCCTTACGAGCTATCACCTATTTCGTGGCTAACGTCAATATGTAGTGGTTGACTCAGCATCCGCAACATGGTGTACGTATTAAATGGCTAAAAGCTCAGCCACGACAGTGTAGTTCTAATATTAGCTTTTATCGAAACATTTTATGTGTCAGTATATTCCTTTGTCCTACAAGCTGGCTATTAAATTATATTTTATAATTTTGAAGTTTTAAATTTAAGCCGCGATGATGCGATTTTGTTATTCTGACGCTTCTGAGCTTTAATGATGGGCTGTTCAGTCAGGTGTTTTTAGATGGGGCGGAATGGAGCTTATAAAATGGAAAACGGTTTCCTAGTGTATCTAGTTATGCTTAGTTAAATAAGTTCATGAGTAGCGTATTTTGGACATGAATAGGGACTGATACTTTGTCATTGTTGATTTGAATAGAGAAGAATGAGGGGCAGCAATCATCTAACCTTCGGATGCAAGGGCTAAACTTATTAAAGTAGGCAGAGCGTATAAAATTAAAATGTATTCACTCAATTCTTATGTTTGGAACACAAAAGAGGGTTGTAGCAGTTGATGAGTACAGGCTAGGCCAATGTAAATTTCGGTCTCGATTATTGTTGAGACTCCTTCGCGAAAAATATTTATTGTAGAAAATGCTAATTTCCTTATTATGAGAAAGCTTGTTTGCTGAGTGATTGACTAAATCTTATGAGGCGCTCAAAAGAGCAAAAAGTTGCCGTAGTACGTCTCAGATTTTATGGAACGTATCAAGATGGAAATATATATATGGCCAATACTACGCCAATGAAATTGAAGGTCGACATCAATCAATCTTAAGACTACTAATATGAGGTAAGACATTGTATATCTGAGGCAAAAGGCAGTTGGCAACGTGAGCGATTGTCCGAAACAGGTCGGGTGGGTTTGCGATTGACGTGTGGCTAGAGGGGGAGGGGACGTATGCGGTGGTTAGGGGGAGGTCTGTCCTCTGAGGGAGGTCATGGGGTGACGCGGGAATGGCGTGGCCAAAAGTAAGGCGCACAAAGGATAGGAAGAAGGGAGGAGATGGTGGGGGAAATGAAAGAGAAGAATCACCAAGTGATGCAGAATAAGATGGATTTGGAGAAGCACCCTGGGAGGTCGGGAGGTTTTCCCGGAGTAAGAAATGGGATGATAAGATATGACACCATTGTGTGGAGAGAAAAGAGAGTTTGGTAGGGTGAAAGGGGGAAGAGGCTTCTGACGATAACTTTTATGGCAAAAGTTATTCATTTAATTCGTACTTGCTCTTTTTAATGGTTTATGTTCCATCGCACCCGCGTACAGTGCGTTGGAAGAACTGAAACTGATTGGCAATGAAATTTTCACGTTTTTAATTAAGTTTTCCTCCGTGCCACAAAAATCTATATTCAAGCATTTAGATGCATGCAGATTAATTCACACTCGGTACTGGGAACTTTATATTTCTGTTGTAAAATCTGGAAATGTTGATATATTTTTAAAATAACAATACCAACAAATTTGTGGCCTTTTGTATTCGATGTTTATTAAGCTATACATTTAATTGGATTTTCATTAGCTCTCAACTGTCATTCGTCGCATTGAGCGTTACTATTGGTCGTCAAAACTCTCTCCTTAGTTGCGATAGTTGCCGAAACGAGAGGGCGTACGAATGTGGAATAAAAAGGGTACTTAATCAAACAAGACTCCTAATTGCAATGAGGTATGTGAATAGGATTAAAAATTTGAATGTTAGCGCGAAATATGGAAGAATGTGGCGTTACATTAAAAGAGTTATATATTTTATTTAGTCTAACTTCACGTATCAAAGTAATTTAATACTTTTATTCTAATTATGAAAGCCAATGTAGACGCCTCTTGCATAAGCTCTGAGTTAAATATTTTTCAATTACGTTCCCAAGAATTAATCTCACTCTGAGATTTTATTCATATAGGGTTAATTAATTCTTTAAAAAAATAGTTCAAAACATTTTCACTTACCAGCATCTGCATCAGAAAAAGGAATAAATGAAATTGGATAACTGTGTGCGTCGAAATATTAAAATTGATAGGTACTCTCTGCATGACATGGCATGCAAATATTTTGATCCCAATTACTATTCATAGATGTGGATAAATGATTACCCTAGAAAATGGTACATACCATTTTGAATGATTATATTATTGCTTATTGCATTTGTATATTTTTGTTTTTAAGAAGAAGCAAAAAAAGATGTATTTCTCCACATTTATGTGTTTTCTTAGGAGGGTAAGATATTGCGACTCTTAAGAAATTGATTATGATTTAATGCCTATGATACTGACACATATGCGCGAAAAAATTACTTAGAGAACAAGTTCCACCGCGTGACTTTTGGTTTTTGTTTTTTAAAACTAAAAGAAAAAATAATCTTTCTCCAGAGTTTATCTTTCTAGTGTTAGACTAGATTTTTTGGAACCATAAGAAATTTAATATTGCATATTGCCCCCAATTTTGTGTTAGACAAAATTTTGTATTAAGTGTACATTTTTTTTCAACTATTCCCGCTATTAAAAATAATCAAATATTCTACGGACGTCGATCTGGAGTCATCCCTGGGTCTACACCAAAATTATTTCACTCATTACTCCTCAAACATCGTTAAAGCTTTCATTATTCAGGAAGAAACCATACAATTTCTTTATCGTAATGCCCATGCAAGAATAGAAGTAATCGAAAAGATAGGATATAACCAGGTTTTAGTTTGCTTCCTGGGTTTAGTGGCAGCGTAGATTCTGTTTACAGAGTCAAACAGGTAAGCTTACTGAAAGTATTACAAAATATTGGCTGGAGGCTGGAGGAATAGGGGACTTATTCGAGAATTTTACATGAAGGATGGATAATCCGAGCAGCAGTGAAATATATGGGTGTATGAGTTGCCCAACGTCGCCTGTACTTCTGAGCTTTGGACCAAGGAAATGGTAGGAGAGACAAGGGAAGCGTTAAACATAGGAGTAAGCGGGGAACCAATTAAGCCACATTTGTTTATGATCAAACTTAAATTTTAGTATACTAATAACTATGAATGCCCACGACCATTTTTAAAAATTTCCGGGATTCATCGAAAATATGTGACCTACCTCAAACCGATGAGTACGTGAGGCATCAAGGTTTATTAGAGAAAACGATATTAGTGAAGTGGTCACGAAGCATGTAGGTTAAACCATAAATTAGGAGAAAAAAAGGGTAATAAAACAAGTGGAACGGTTCACAATTTTGGAAAATATTTCTTTTAAAAATGGAAGAAATTAAAGAAAAACATTGGGAAAAGAATTGCTTTACCAGAGGAATCATGTGCATCATAAAAGAAAATGATATTGACCGAGGAATAAATATGTGGAGAAAGTATTAATAAAGACTGTGATATGAGTGTAAAGTTACACAATTCCTAATCCTGGTCTCGGAGGGAAAAGGGGATAAGCGTAGATTTTAGGCTTTTATGTTTCCGGTTTGGAAAAAAGGGTTGGTAAAATAAACAATGAACTGGGTAGAGAGAAAGATAAACAGAGAAGCGTTATATGTGATATAAGAAGAGAGAAAGTTACTGGAGTATATTCGATGAAGAGAGGGTGTGTGGATGGAAGGGATAGCGGGAGATGGTAACATATTGAATACATTGAGTGGGGAGGAAGATAAATGTATCATTTTGGGATGTCGTAAAAAAAGAAGAGCTGAAGAGAGACATAATTTAGGGTAAAAGGAGTTTAGCTTGTGAGAAACTGATTAAGAATCCCAACACCATTTCTGAAAGTTCTCAGAGAAAATAAGTGGTCTACCTCAAATTGGAAATGGTAACTTATGATCAGAGTAATTTGGAATGAAATAGTTACCACCATACTTCTCTAGGGTTTTTTTTATGGTTACTTGATATGAAATCACCCCATGCGCTTGAAGGATTCGGTGTAGATATCAATGCTTACTTGCACCGTATCAATACTCGACGTACGGCCACCATAGTTACATGTGGAATCTTTCAAGATTGCTTTCATTTTAATCGTTAAATTCTACGAAGATGCTGTGTTTATCCGTCAATGTAATTTATCCCAACAAAAATATCAAGAGAAAAATGCAAACAAAAATGAGCCTATTTTTCCCCACCCGATGTGTTGGTATAAACCGTTTAGCTTTGATACATGGGAATGGTTTATGAGATGAATAATAATAATAATAATATCCAAGGGCTCAGAATTAATTGCTCAGGGTATTGGAATTATGAAATATGAAGTCGATGCTATGAAGGTAAGCATGTGCAAAGGCCGAGTTTCACTTTTTTTTATATATCTTGCAATTCCTTTGTTGAACACATTTGCCGCCAAAAATAAACTAATCGCATGGCTATGTCACTGAGGTTTGAGAGGAATATTGCTCGCTGTTGGGATTTCACGTTTGATGACGCTGATAACTAACAACTATATTCCTCATCGCAATCTGTGTTTATGAGAAATTAAAACATTTAAATCAAGAAAATAAATGTTAAAAACGAGCGTAAAAGAGACATTCTTTTCCATTTGTATTAATGTCCATAATTTTGCGAAAAAACCACGGTATTGAAAATTTTTAGCCTCTGATGAGAAAAACTTAATGTGCGAACCTGTAGGCGAAAAGGATCTTTGAACAATATTCTTGTGGAATGCTTTTAGCATTCGAGTTCTTTTGACTTTGGTATGCCCACGGACAAATGTAACCAGCATGAACCAGAGATTAGGCTGATCAAGGGTACGTGAAGGCTTATAATACGGGGTCTGTTCAATAAAGAGTAACGATTATTATTTTACTAATGTAACTTATTGTTCAAAAATATAAGTTTACGTTATATTTTTAACTTAATGCGTAATCTATGTGAGGTATAAGTTTAATTGATTTGATGCAGCATTGAATCAGCGGCAGGCGATGAAAGTTGAAACATGTTTAGTTCACCTAATTTGCTACGGCAACGATGGAGCAAGGATGGAGCCAACACGCTGCATTGAAATTTTTCTTTCTCCTGAAAAAAATCATCAGCAATGGCCTATTTAATGCTACTGGAATTTTATGGAGAGTCTGTTATTCCCTGTAGAACAGTTATAAAGGGTTTCAAAATGCTTAAAGAGGAGAGACAGTTTCAGAGGAAGGTGGATCCGGAACTTTCGTTACTGCTCCTACGGAAATAAATGTTAAAACCGCTGCTGCCATAGTGAGAAAAGATCGTTGCACAACTTTAAGAGCACTATCAGAAATTTTGAAAATTTCCGTTGGTGCCATAGACTCGTTAGAAACTGAAACATGGAGCAATAAACGTTTTTGCGCCCGGTAGGCTCCGAGACAGTTCTTACCCGAAGAACAGGACTTTCGCATGCAGGCTGAATAACCCATGAAAATCAATGTGAAGTGTGTTCCTCATCCTCCCTGTAGTCCAGACCTTGATAAGAGACCCTATGTGAATTTTTCCTGTTCCCTAACGTGAATAAACACCTTCATGTGGAAGGCGAACAGTTTCCGTAGACGAAAAGTTGCAGTAGGTGAACAGTTTCCATAGCTGAACACTACACATGTTTTAGCTTGCAAGTCACTGCTAACGCAATCTTAGAGCCTAATCTATGAAACTTGTACAACGTAGACATTAAATGTTAAGCTAACTATGTAAGATGAAATGAAATTTTTCCACAATAAAATATGCGAATAAAAAATGTATGATCACTCATTTTATTGAGTAGCTTTCGTGCTTTCGTACACTGAAGTTAACGAAGCAGGATGCTGTGTGAATTAAAAGGGAGATTCCTTTTGTCCGCATACACGTATGCAGACAAAAGGAATCTCTTTGAGCTGCTTCCCTCCCGGGACCCAGCCTATACGTCCTATACCTTGGCGGATATTCCGTGGGTTCTAAGTTAGTAGCAATAATTGGTTAGTGATAAGTATGCAGCTTCCCTGACGCTCATTTTTTGCAGTTTATCTAGGTAATCATTGCAAAATTTTAATCGTATTTTACATTTTGCCTGGTAATTATCGCGTGATCACACTCCTGTTAACGCGTGAAGCAGAGGATTAAATTAAACAACAACATTCGTGCTATGAGCTAAAAAAATATGATTTCTGAATGTTTTCCACGCCCACATATGTAATAGAAAATTAAAATAGTTGAATAATAAAAGGCCCAAAATGTAGTTTTCAATCCAAATGTGGTAATACTGCGGGCGTTGGAATAATACCCAGAGAGTGCAGATTATGCATTCAAACTCCTCTAAGTCTCTCTCATGGAATCGAATTCATTGATTTGATAAAAAACCTTAATTGAGCGTCCTTTCAGGATGTGCGGAAAGTTATTTCAAATATGTTAATTCAATGGAACGGGTTATTAGGCGTTCTGGCGAAGGGTGAACTGATGGGAGTGGGTGGAAGTCTGTATTGGTGACACGAGACGGAGACAGGGAGATGTAAAAAGGAGGAAAAGGGGGAGGAGAGATATAGATAATTCAATTGGGAAAGGTCAAAATTTCGTCTTGGAACGTGCTAATCGGGCCATCTCTCTCAAACCTTTCATTATGACCTGTAAAAAAACATGGCCCGAGCCAATCTAAGAGAACCAAAGGGTTTGACAAAAGATTCCCCATTCCATTCCCCCTTAAAGCGTCCTGGAATGAGGGGCTGGGAAACTTTCCGTTTCCATCCTTTGTTTCTCATACTAATACCCCTTCAAGGATTTCCCCCATCACCCTCTCCTCGCAACCCCTATTCTTTCCTCCTTTGCAATGTCCCGGGCCCATTTTGTGGACTTTGAACTCGAGACTTTTTATGAATCTAACTTAATTGGAAATCACAGAAAAATGGATCCTTTCAAAAAGAAGATAAATAAATTAAAAACTCAAGCGAATACGCAAATACGCCTTCACTTCAGGTGTGTCAAAATTTTCCGAATCTCATGGGAAGTTTTAAATGTCCATGACGTTTTACTTTCCCCAAAGGGAAGAAATAACATGCAAATGCAAGAAATAACCATGCAAAGAAATAGCATGCATTTCAACGTTTTTTTTTCAATTTATAGCTATTTTTCCGGTCCTACGTAAAACTAAAGTTTTTGTAATATTAAGTTCAACTATATGAGTTCATGATAGTCCGGTGATGGATCCTTTTGAAAATACACATCAATATAATCAGGATGTAGCAGGAGCTCATCAAAAGGCAATGTAAAAGACGAAGTGCTTGACACATATGAATCATTGTAAAGGTTTTCGTGAAAATAAAATAATGGACTTTAGATACGAAGGAAGTTCAATAAAATCTGTATCAGTTAAGTGAATGTGGTACTAGGTGGAAAATTCCCTAGATAAATTCATATGAAACTTAATGGAGTACCTAGTGCAAACTGTAATTAAAAGCAGATCGTCATCGAAACAGATTATCCGCGAAGCCCTACGGACTTACAAACCTAAAATTTTATGCAAATACTTGGAGGAAAGCCCTAAAAAACTTTGGTCATATGCTAGAGAAATACGGGGGAAACGGCCAAGGATAAAATCTTTTAAGGAGGAAAACGACA
Source organism: Calopteryx splendens (assembly GCA_002093875.1). Lineage (NCBI taxonomy): Eukaryota > Metazoa > Arthropoda > Insecta > Odonata > Calopterygidae > Calopteryx > Calopteryx splendens. The sequence continues at coordinate 28,884 of LYUA01002592.1, forward strand.
AAAACATTATTCGCAGCTCAAGTAAGGCGGACATACTAAATTAATACCTATTTCCATAGCGAATATATAAAACCGATTCAGGTGTGATGTGGTGGAAACGTTCCATTANTATAAGAGAAACACAGACACTTTGCAATTTTCCACTTAATAACTATTATTAAGTGGAAAATTGCAAAGTGTCTGTTTTTCTCTTATATTTCCATAGCGTCTACTCTAACGACATAAATGAACCAATCTAAACCCCACAAATACATCACGAACTTAAGTGCGACATACCAATATCAGGGAAAGGGATAGAAAAGCAGCTCCGAAACATGAAATCAAATAAAAACCCCTGCCCCGAAGAGATACCCTCTGGAATATTGAAGGAACAAGCCAAAGAAGGCCTATTTAGAAATCATGTTGAATATATCAGTCACAGGTTCGATACCCTTCGATTAGAAGTTGGCACACATCACCCTCATCTATAAAAGCGGTAATCAGATCAGGGGAGAGGAACACACAGGTAGATGCAGTATTTTTTGATTTCTAAAAGGTTTTCGATTAAGTCCAATATGGGAAACTTATATACAAACTTAAATCGTATGGTATTAATGAGAAAGTCATTTTTTTATCAGGGAATATTTGATAATAAGAGAAATAGATTGTTCCACCGATAGATATAAAAGAACTCCTTTTTTCTTCACACAATCCAGAACCGCAACAAGAGAAGAATTAGCCACCTCGATAACCCTACCCAAATATGTGCTA
>LYUA01002592.1:86287-96684 GCA_002093875.1 Calopteryx splendens
AACCAGTAACCACTGAACATACACGGCAGAAAAAGGAACCCCTGTGCAGCTAATAACTTCTTTTTTTTAACAGAATCTTGACGGAAATCCAGTTAGTCTATTTTTTGTCAGGCTCTTTTGCTCGGTTTCGTTTTAAACGGCTAGTTGATCACCAACAGTCTTCAGGGACTCATTGATTATTACCCCTTATTGAGTTTTGGCTAAAGTCCAGACTGGCTGAGTCACTTTCAAGCACCCGAAAACTGCAGATTTAACCGGTTTCATCAAAACCCTTTGGATCGTTTTTTTCCTCGATAAAGTTTGCAAGAATTTCCTGCTTAATGAGTGTAATAGCAGTTGGTCCACCAGCGTGAGATACCTCGTCTATGGTTCGAAGCGGGGAGCCACCAAATGTGTCCTGTAACCTGTACCATGGATTCCAAATAGCTCAAGGCATTGGTGCCAAGGTATTCTCTGGTATTTTCCTGAATAAGAATGGTTGTATTCCAACTTAATCCTCGGCTTGAGTTGTAGCTTATCTATACGAAATAAGGACCATTTCTGCTTAATTTTGATTTTATTAAAAAAAATAAAATTCATAAATTATGAGGAGGAAAAACTTTCACAGTAGTAGTGCTTAGTAAATGTGGCAAATGCTGATAAAGAATGCTTTCGAATATGGACATTGTGGTAGCCTAGGAATGGGTATTATTTCGTAGTTGCCGTTTTAATCCTATAAGACTTCTCTGTTGTCATTTATATTACAATGAATGGCACTAATGATGAATTGATCCAATTTGGATCAAAGTTATAATTCAAAATATAATTTTTTCAAGTAATAAAAAACATAGGTGGGAAAATAAAATGATTTTCGCTCCATGTGGTGTAATAGAGGAAATGAGTAACAAATAGTTTCTATGTTATATGTTCACCTTTCTATATATTTTGTAACTTATCATTATGTTTGGATGGAATAGATGAACTCCATGCTGAAACACAAATTCCTCCAGAGAAAGCACTAGGATTCTAACTTCGTATCACTTTTTACTTAATAATTCCCAGTATATAATTTAGAATTAGAGTAGGTATCAGTGTAGATTTAATTATTTAAGCTTGTCGCGTGGATGGAATCCAAAGGCTGAGAGTAGATTGAGAGTACATTGAGAGTAGACTTACTTTTATCATTAAAACCTCTATGCGTAAGATTCTTTGTCTCCAAATATATTATACGAGTTCCATTACCGCTTGGCTCATTTGTTGACACAAAAGTCTGTGAACATGTGATTGAGAAATAATCTCTTTTTGGCAAATATCCCCCACCTATCAGATATGCTCTATTTACGGGGATGATGCGACGCCGTATTGCGTCAAAATGCGGTGAATACCTGTTTTTTGATTCAACTGGGGAGACTTCTTGTGTAGGTACCTACAAAAGGTAACTACATAAGACTACAAGGCTAAATCTTACACGTGGGGCATGAATTGTGCTAGTGGACGGTTTCTATTCCATTGCAAGTTTTATCTCATCGGCCGACGATCCCTAACCGATATTACGAAAGAGATATAGTATATTTATATCAGCTTTTACTGTTTTGGTGTGTATTGTGTTATTAGATTTATTGTTACATAATTACGAATAACCGTCCCGTATTCACATAAATGGATTCCTGGACGAATACTATAAATTAACAAACATGTTACTCCTATCATCCATGACGTAAACAAGAATTGCTCGGGTATCAAGCAACCCGCAGTTCACGTGTTGATTTCATTTGTGATTAATCTGTTAATGCTTATGGAAGAGTTAATTCTGTTGAAAAATTCTTGATACAGTAGTTGTACTAGATTTAAAAAATATTGGAATGCATACAGAGCACAAATTTAGATACTAAAAGAAATCCTGTAAAAGACAAAGTGAAAAACAAATTTACGTTTTAGGGTGGTCCTCTTTACCTAAATTGTGTGCTCGGAAAATAAAATTACTAGATACATGTGAACATGACTCTAACATATATCCGTTCAGTATGAATTTATTGAAATGAATGAAATTACAGTTTTCCTTATGTGCCCATTGAATTTCATCATTAGGAAAATGTTAAACTTTTCATTTGTTGCAGGATTATACATATTTTCATTCTCGAATTCCCTGTGGGAAAACTTACAGGGGTTTCCTCACTTCTCAACGAAGAAAACAAACGTAGTTAACTTTATTCGTGCAAATTTGCTAGTTTTTCTGAATTCTGAATAGAAGAGCTAGGGGAATGCGTACTAAAGCAGTGGCGCCTGACCCACTGACCCAATTTCTAGCTCTACCGTGGCGACTTTCAGTCAAACCGGCGGCTTAAGAGGGAAGTACCCAATCTTCATTGAAGTCTCCCTTTTAATTTTCGTCAAAGGAAACCCTCAGGAGTTGAATACCACCAGCCTGCATTGAATATTTCAGGGGAAAAAGATATCTGACTATGTCTCAGATCCTATTAATATTGACTTCTCCTCTTAAAAACTTTTCCCTTGGGGACTAAGTTGGTACCATTAGAGTGAGGAATTTCGTCCTCTCCACGCTCCAAGGTGTGTCCCTACCAACGTCCCCGTCTCCCCCCTCTCGCTCTTGGCGATCACGCCTCGTTCCATCTCTTTAACGTCTTGTGTCTCTATGCCCCTTCCTCCCGCTCTCCTCCCGCCCCTCTCGTGCACTCTTTTCCGTTCCAAATCCTCAGCGCTGCCTGTGAAAGTCCTCCCTCTCGTCCTTCCAATGCTCACCCTTTTCCGCCCCGACTTCCCATCGAATTCTCGCCCCGCCTTCTCAATTTCCGAATCCCCTCCCCCTGTCCCATCTCCCAGCGATTTCGGCCGTTTTCCTTTAAAACTCTGTTCTTTAGGATTCTGATCGTTGTGCTCCACTCCCTCCCCAGGACACACCCTTCTGCTTCTTCTCCCGATGGATCTTCCTTCTCCTTCCCTCTTTGTTTCCGCTCTAGACATCTCCCGCCAATTTCCACGTATTATTTTAGCATTACTGGCGCCGACGGCTCCGCCCTCGTATTAGGCAAGTAGTATTTATTCCGAAAGCCCTTTCCATTCATTGGCGTCTCTAACCCAGTGATGCAATTATCTATCTCTAGAGACGCGCATCGACGTTTTCCATTGCATGCATCAAAATCTGTTGCTGTTTATTCTTTAATTTGAGTTATTTTCAGCACCATGCATTATTTGGATTTGTGGTCAATTAATAATTTTTAATGCGTGTGAATATATTGCCTATCGTCTAACAGGATTTTAGATTTATCTTATCATTAAAAAAGGAATATGTATACCTTTTTTTAACATCGGGGCCAATCGCAATGAATCAATGACCAACTAACCCCGAAAAAATAATTCTACCAATGGTTCCATTCAAGAGATTATTCCTTTAAACTGCGATTTGCGTTGGTATTTTTAACAGCAGCTGGTGTCCGTAGTCCAGTGTATACGTCGTCCGGCCTTTATGGGAAAATATTTTTTGCATCCCGACTGCATTAATGAGGTAGTCTCTCTGAGCTTGGAGCAAATCTCTTGGAATTTTGTGCGTTCTTCCACTATATTTCACGTAGCCTATATATGCATTATGGGGTAAATTTCCAAGTAACAAGTCCGAGGGGAAAATATTAGCTCTCACTCTCTCGGTGATTATGATTCCAATAAAAAATGGACGACATGATGCGAAAGGCCTTTTGGTGTGTTCCTCGTCGAGGAGGAGGTGGAGGAGCTCTGCCTGTCGTATTCACACCGCGTGCCAGAGCTGTTTGTGAAGGAGAGCGCCTCCCTCGTGAGGCCCACCCTTCGAGAGATTGGGGTGAGAGTGAGTGCTCGAGGAAGAGGGAGGCCGGGGCGTGATTCATCATTCATAAAAACGGTGCGTGAGAAGGCATCTATTTTGCAGGGCATGAGGAAGCGAAGGGGTTACCGAAAGGGTGCCCCGTTGGAATTTCCAACCGGACCCGGGGAAAAGGGGGGCTCCGCCGTGCCTTCCCGGTCTCCCCGCTCCTTCGTCCTTCGCCCGTCGACTTTGGGAACTTTTATCCCCCCCCATTTCCCACCCCCCTCCTCCCAGAAACTCTCTCTCCCCACTCTGTCGGCCTTTTGAGACCCACCCGGAATATCCCATCCCCTCGACGATCCTCTTCGTTTAATTCACTCGAGAGCACCGGGGTAAATTACCTGAAATATTTCATTGCTCACCCTTCCCTTCCCTCGCGCGTCCTAGTTTTCCTTCGGTAACAACGTTAAGTCTTTCCTCATTAGGATTCACTTCCTTCCTTCCTTCCCTTCCAGCACTGGTTTCCTTTTGCAGATATCCCAGAGGTTTTGAGACAGCACTCTTGATTTCTTAGTTCGAGGGAGTCTCTATAGTTATGAGAGAAATGGAACCCGGAAAGAATGGAGAAATTTTGAATTTCAGTGGCTCCAACTCCAATCTCCATAATTAAAGCTGTAAGAAAACGCAAGACTAAGTTGGAGCATGCATGGCGTTCACTTTAGATGCTTATTTTGAATGTATGCCTCTGAGGGGCGAGGTAAGTTCTATAGCAACTCAGTGCATCTCATTGTCATTATAAAATGCGAATACGTAGGCAAGTAAAGTGGCTTAACTACCTGGTTTTGCTTGCGTGTGATTTATGTTCAGTTTTTTTTTACTTTTAGATACTTCAAATTTTAATATACTCTAGTTTTAGCTCTTATAATAATTAAGGTTCTAAAAAAGGTTATTTTTGGAGAAATTTCGAGGGTACTCATTGCAGACATGTCTGCTGTGGCACGGGTGGTTTTCCGGAGTGGTTCATATTTCTCATTATCGGTGCGTCTTAGGCCATTCGTAATTGGTTTTCGTGATATATGACTTCGGATGCCGAAATATTTCTTTAGAATGCCAGTTTTACCTCCTGCGTTGAGGATCTTAAAATGAGCTTTTTCTGGCTCTTCTATGAGAACTTTCTATGATATGACCCCAATTCTGGGCAACTTGTCACTGCTTCAAGAGGCATAAATTCTAGGATTGGGATTGGGAGTATCATCTATCCAGCTATTTATTAACGGCTCTAAAAGTTAGTTACTATGCGATATTTATAGTAAAATCGGGGGGGTTGCAAGAAGAAAAAACAACAATTCAAATTCTGCTAGCACATAGATTCGTGATGAAATCAAGGTAGGAATACCTATTTCTTGTGATTAATTTTCCAGATTTTGATTTATCCCGCCTTAAGTTAGGCCCGCGTTAAGTTAGGGCCTTAAGTTAGACCCTTTGTTAGGCGTGAATCTAGGTAGTATTGACAATGGTTTAAGTAAATTAATTTTTTTAGGGTTTGAAGGTTTTTCTTGCCAATATAAAAATATGGCTGATTTATTGTCATGCGTGAATCATGAAAAGAAGCAAAGGTGGGCAGAAACTTCGAAAACTGACCGTAGCCTACGCGCCGGTGGGGATTATCCTTCGGTTGGTTGAGTAAGCTTGAGGACATCTTCATACTAAACTTCATATACCATCAAGACAAAAGGGACGCTACTTCCTGAAGCTCAGTCTGAGATCTCTGCCCCGGAATTCAACGTAATGTTACGCACTCTAACCTTCCAGCTCTTCACTTCCTCGTGTGTGAATTGAAATGAAATGCCTTCCTCTTTCGGGAGAACGAAGGGGTGGGTGGGTGGTTTAAAGAGAGACAGGCGACACGCGCGTCCAAGTAAAAACAAATCTACTCCCTCACCCCAGTCCGTTTTCTACAGTGATCCTAGTGAGTCCCTCGCACACATACCTTAAAAACTCGTAAAAAATGTCAGTTATATTGCTGCGTAAATTATCGTGCATGTGTTACGCTAAGCAAGATTATCCAATGTGTTCTAGCCCGTGCATTATCTTACGTTTTTTTTTTAAATCGTGTACGAATGTTTATACAGGTTCATCCAATCCGAGGTTTTCTTTCGGCGCTAGAGGTTTTATAAATTCCGCTTTGGTTTAAGGGTGAGGAGGGGTATATTGGCTCCTTCGAATTACCCAGGAGATTTGTGACTTTTTTTGCTGTAGCCATGTTCTTATGAGATTTTGATGGCAGTTCAATGTATTTATTTACTTTTCCTGTCGCAGAACCTAGAATAGCATAGCATTCATGGCTGTCCAATGCAAATAAATTGCACTTATGAGAGTAGATGAATTAGAGGGGTAATTATTATTCCATTATCTAAGAAAAACTACTCAAAAGAAGCCCTAACGTTACTGCCAACTTAAATTGAATGATAAATTAATAAAACTTTTCCGGGGCAATGCTTGAAGTTTAAAGGCAGATATCGGTGGCGTCGGTCTTAAATTTTCTCCATCAAGGGTTTCCGAAGTTGGTTCCCAATTGCGTTTTACTGAAATATTAGTGGAACCTGGGAAAGGAAGGGAGAGCATAAAAACAGAAATACTCTTTTTCAACATCAATTGAGGTTTTTGGGCACATTATATTGCTGCCCCTCAAATCTATCGTCCTCTCTCAATCTGGTGCATTTTCGCGACTGGGGATTCCTTCAAACATCCTTAGAAACCTGAAATTTGCTGGAGCTAACTGATCTTTATTCACTTTATCTCTTTGCGCCATCCATCTTAACTTTTGAATTGTCCGAACACCTTGGCTCTCAAAAGCATATGAAACTGTTTAGATTAATATATTTTTAGTATGGAAATGGGGCTCCAATCCAATGGCAATTGCCCTTCGATTTATTTAGCGGTGTATTATCGTTATCGTTTTATAAACGCCTTAGTTCTAAATAATGAAGCGAGGGGAAATCCTAGCGCATATGACGTAGAAAAAAAGCAAGAGTCATCGCAGAGTCATATAAACGGAGGAAACCGTGTGAAAATTTCAGTTTCTATTACTAAACTGCGATAAAAATTCGAATGAGTTCATGAAGATCCAAATGGTAAATTTATTCTTGGGTTTTTAGGTTCCTGGGCGACCAAGGTCATTTTTCACATTTCACGCTTCACCATCAACCCTCTCGTCAAAGCAATCATCAATCTCCTCTCGTTTATCTCAACTGCTAACCGCTTCATTCCTCTCTTTTACGCTTATCGTTATTTGTTTTATGCATCTTAATCACGTCTTTCTCCGCAGTAAAATTTCCCTTCTCCGAATTGACCTTCGCAAACTATCATAACTCAAAATACACCCCATAAGTTCACCCCCTCACGCTTTCGCAATGTAGCCAATTTGTTTACGTCTTCGCCCCTTCCCTACGGGACTTCGTTAGGTACTCCACTATTTTCGATCGATCTCCTCCTGCTCCACTTCAATGGAAACGCTGCCGAACTCCATTTTATCCTGGTTCTGTCTCGCGATCCTCGTCTTCCTTCCAAATGCAGAGATTCATTTTTATCGCCGTAATTGATTCCACCCGTGGAAAACTTGTGCTTGTATGTTCTGCCCTGCGTGCACATGCTCTTTTGCATTTTTCCTTTACTGGTGAGAGTGGCACGAACGGACATAATTAACTTTATCAAAATATATTTATGGAACAGGAATCGATCCCGTGTCCTTCGGGGTAGCTGACTTATAAGCTCTTGCGACGCGAATCACCATTAAAATAATCATCATAGATAATCTTCTTATTTAAGTTAGATATTTGGACTGTCCCTTATTATGAGAACGCATCACATGGTCTTCTCCTTGTATGCTCCATAATTATTTCTTTCTTCAGGCTCTCTTACTTTTTACCTGCATTTATCATATCCAAAAATCCCATCCTAATCCTATACTGCCTTCATCTGCTATCTATATATTACGGCGTTCAACCCCACAATTCCCTCTGCATATTAGTATCTCCTCCTCCCGCTTTTTCTGTCTTCTTCGAAATTTGTTGAAAAACTTCCTCTTGTCTCCCAACGTACTTAAAACTTCGTCGTTGGCCTTCTTCTCTATCCAAGTTATTTAATGGCGAAAATAACCGTCAATGACACTTGATAAATGATGAAAATTAAAGAAAAAATATCTGATGAGCTCATTTCCCCGCAAAATTTTCCATGAAGTATCTTAATTTTTGTCTCTAGGCCACTTTTAATTTTACTTCCCACTGATATTGCTGCGTAATTGCACTTCCTTTCATTTACGTATCCCGAGAGGCTCTTCAGGCACTCCAATCCACTGAAGGACTTGTAAAGCAATCTACTCATTTGATCGTTGCATTGTTTCTCTCTTCAGTAATTCGTTGTGGCGCAGTCTCCAGCTATGTCCTCTCCGTTACATGGCCCACATTTCGAAGAACTTGCTGCATTAACCACTATCTTCATGGCATCCAAGCTCATCCATCCCTAAAACTACTATTTTTCCATCGCATTCCTTATTCGCTTACCGTTATTTATTTCATTAGTCTGTGACCAGTAAGAAACTGTACCTAATACCTAGGGAATTTCCTGAAGAGTTTTCCGATAAGTGTTTTTAGGCTATTTCCATCTTTGAAATCATTCTTTTTATTACTCTTCTTGTCTTTTACATTGACTTACCAATTTGAATTCCTGTGTTTCATGTGTCTTCCATTATTCCATTGTCTTCATCCAATAAACCCAATAACCAAATTGTACATAGTATTCTAAAGACAATAATATGTTGTATTCCAACATTCCATTGTCTTTAGAATAGGGTTTCACCCAAGATTCAACATTAATTAATTCTCACATTGAGAAATTTAGTCCCATGTTTTTTTATATTGGTGTAAGTTAATGACGAAATGGTAAGCAAATATGGTGAACAATATTACTAGGAAAAGGTATTTAATTACCCTGAGAAATCCACTGGCCAATTTAATATTTTTTAAACTTGTGCAGCGGAGCGAAAACGAAAGAAGTTTTGTGTACGATAAGAGAATGAGAGAATGTTATTGGGAAATATTCAAAGAAGGCAGGAAAAGTGAATGTAAGGGATGCTGAGTGGAAACGAATTGTTGAAGAATATGAATGAGGGTAGAATGCTGGGTAAGCGAGGTAGAGGGAGAAAAATACGAGGCATGTTGGGCGGAATGAAAGGTGGCAGAAAATATACGGTAATGAAGAAAGGTTTATTGTAGGGGGTATGTCCATCAGAAACCTACCTTAACCGGTAGATTACCATTAATTAAATTTTATAGTCGGCTGCCACTGTAGAATATTTTTTTCAGTCTTCCCACTCATCGTTTAGTTAAGGCAACGTTTCCCCTCGACTGCCGGAGACATTATTGGCATGAATGAAAAATTCTCCGCGTGGAATTTTATTATTGAGTTGAAGGGATAAGAGAGAGAGAGAGAGACCGAGGTGGGGAAGGATCAGCTTGGAATTGAATAAAAAAAACAGGTTACAAAGATGAGGAAAAAAAGATTTTTAACAAGAAATGAGACCAGAAAATCAGCGACGCGTGGCCCCCGGTGACTTCCTAAGAAAATTCCCGGAAGCACTCTAGCCCCGTTCCCCTTCCTACCCTCCCGCCACTGAATAAATATAATGGCACGCAGGGAATATTTCATCCAACCCGATTATGCCCCAGGGGTGGATAAGGGGTGTCTTAAACCAAGCGCTAAGTGGTGCGGCCCAAATATGAAAGTTCTTCAGGCATTTGAGGTTATTAAATTTTTGGATGTACCGGCCAGGTGCGCCTATAAATTTTCCTTACCACCTTGCAGGTCTTTATCGCACCGTTATAATTCAGAAACTGCGGGTTCGAATCCCACTTCGGGCATGTCACCTTGGAGAAACAGCGCGATGTAGCACTAGTCGTTAGAAAAACAAAACTATAGTTTTTACTCATATTTACGAAAATATTAAATTTGAATCCCCTCTATCTCAGAGAAGAACAATGTTAAATAAGTTCTGTCATGGTTTTTCTCCGATTATTTTAGTACTTTCCAGTAAATTGCAACAGCATGATGCTTCACTTTAATATGGAAGACTGTGCATCCATGAACTTCTTTGTCCTAAATATGCCGCTTTTCGAAAACTATCGGGTATTCTTCTTGCTCGATCGAACACGAAGGTTTTTGATGCCTTCCGAGTGCATCGTCGCCCTCCGATTTTCCCCTACGTCACCTAGAACCAGATTTCCTTGAGAGCGAGGCTCGCGGCGCCGATCTCCCGAATCGAGTGGCAACCTGTGCGATATCCAATCGATTCGCAAAGATCATGTGCGCGTGTCCTATCGCCCTCGCTCGCTCGCGCGCGCCGGGTCGCGTCCATCGCCTTTTAAGAGCGCGATCGCTCGCCTCCCCCGAATGGGCACTCGCTCGTGCGACCGAATCGAGCTCTGAGTGGGTGGGAAGGAGGAGGAGGAGGGTGACGGCGGCGGGATGAAAAAAGGAATGAACTGCCTGCCGGATGTCCGTGGACGGTCGAACGGGCGGAGATGATGGGCGTGTGGGAGCGGGTGGAGGGAGGGTGGGCGCGGGT